>ML779141.1:370107-404488 GCA_009831015.1 Picea engelmannii | reverse complement strand
TTCAATGGGTTAGTACTTCAATAGACTATCTGATATCAATGTATAAGCAATTGCAACAATAAATATTGACGAAGTCAATGTTTGTTAATATAGCAATGAAATAATGTTACTTCACCAATAAATATCAAGATGTTATAGCAATCTATGTATCCAATCAATCCCTCATTCAATAAATGATTTAAACACCATCCAATTGCTTAATAAATGAAATTTGTTGTGTCAAGATGAAATAACCGAGGGTGACGTCAGCCTTTTAGGGTTTCAATTTGTAAGAGATTTTGAGAGATGTTTCAATCACTTTCACTTCAACGTTGGAGGCTAAAGATTAGTGCCTAAGGGTTATGGAGTAAAAACGGTGAAGGACGCACAAGTTGAAGGGGATGATATTCAAAGGACAAGAGGGAAAGGTTTCAAGGTGCTACAACAACATGGCCTTAAAGACAAAACCCTAGGGGAGAGAGGCTAACTCCGGTGTTGCTTAAGCAAGGCCTCGTGCTCTCTCCTCCTTCCCGACAAACAACTAGCTCAAAGACAAGTAAAAAAAAGACAAGAGAGTTTAAAGAGGGAGAGTGTTGAAAAGGCAAGGCTCTTTCATCAAACCCTAAAAGAAAAATGACCCTAGTTGTAGATAACCTAGGCCTGGGACGTCCTCTTCCTCTTGAATTTTGAAGGTATGACCAGCTTAAGGGAAGAAGATAGAAAGAGTGTAGCAATGGCTAGGCTCTCTTCTTCTTCTTCAATGGCTAAAAGGTTTTTATATCAAGGGACATGAGACAATGACCTACTTGTGTGTTTGTCCCCTAGGGTTTTGATTCAACAATACATATATAAATAGATGTAAGAAATTAAAATACAACCATTCAATCAAGAAGTTTTGCAGAAAAATACTTACAAATTATCAAGAAAATAACATGCAAACCCTAGTTGTAAACCTTCCTTCAAGAAAAACACCATAAATTGCCAAAAATCTCCTCTCCAAACAAGTGCAACTTCCTCAAATCAGCCAATAACCCTAATAGGGTGCAAAAAATCAGACCTCACTAGGAGAGTGAGTGATGAGTTATGTCAAAATGAGGCTAAAACTCCTCAATATATAGTGTATCAATGACCTTAATTAATTTTAGGTCATAAAAAATGGCTGACAAGGCCAGAATACTATTTTTACATTAAATTGTCAAATTAAAACCCTAATTGAGTTGTAATAAAGGTAAAATCCCCTTCAAGGGAGGCGCTATCCCCTTTTAGGGCAGATGAGACATCCAGGAACAAAAAGTTAGCCTCCGAGGGGCTTCTCCAACATGCCACACATGCCACTGCTTCCCAGTCTACCTCCAAGGATGACCATGAAGTTGGATGACGTCATGATAAGGATGGGGACGCTCTGAGCCTTCCAAGGCCAACGTTCCACTGAAAAGGGGTCATTCTCCCTAGGTCGGGCTCTACCAAAGTGCCTATGGTGAAACGTCCTTTTCTTCTCTGGTGCAAAACCTCAGTTAAACACTGTCTTGTCTCTGCCCCTCTGACGGGGTCTCAACAACCATCTGATGGGCTCTTCAGCCCCATGGAGGTCCGAACTAATCATCTCCCCATGTGTACTGTTCCAAGTGGTATGTGTCTGTCGGGCATGGTCCTGCACATCAAAACTACGCCCTCCATGGGCTCATTAGTCACAGGGATCATAGCAATGTCAATCACATTTCATCATTAATATTATCAAACATATGCATAAAAACCCTGATATATCGTTCAACAACTCAAAGACATCGCAAAAATCCACAATAAAAGATCGAAGAAAAGGACAAGACATCCTATTGGGCTAGTATCCACAAGAGATGGGAAGTTCCCAAGAAGGTTTCATCCAAGCCATGTAAATGAGGTGATGTGGCTAGGGGATGTCCAGACAAGTGGGTAGAGTGAGAGACATGGATGCATGATGTTATATGTGGGTGCCTTTGTAGAAGGCGAGCTATGCCTGTCATGGATGCAATTTTTTTCAAGCCCGTTCTTGCCTTTATTCTTTCTTTGTTTTCTTTTTCTTCTTCGTTTTCTTTTTATTCAAGGTCTAACCGGAGGACACTACCTTGGCATGGTGACTAGAGCTGATAGTGTTACCCACAAGTACTTTCATAGAGATGAGAAGGTTGGCTAATGATGAGACCCCCTTTCCCTTGGCCATGCAACCAAAGGTCACTGCCCTGGTGTGGTAACCAGATAGTGGCAATGTCATACTGTTAGGTACCCATGAACCTAATAGGCTGGCTCATGATGAGACCCCCTATCCTCTTGGATAGGTCTTGTTTATTATTTTTCGGGTCCCTCTTGTTTCTTTCTAAGAGGATTTTTATTGCCTTTTCAGGGATCCCTGGGTGAGGCATCTCGAGGTTTTATTTCTAGGCTTTTGTCTTTTACCAACTACTTTTACTTTATGGGCCTTTAGCCCCTTCTTCCCACAAGATAAGGTGCAACCCTACAAACAGGTCAATCTAATGCCCGAACAAGAGGAATGGGATAAATGAGCAGGAGATAAGATGAAAAAGTGGTAGTATGATGGGAGCGGACGATGGCTCTTCAAAAATCCCCTTGGTGGAAAAACAAAACCCATGGGTACAGGCTTGCTAGGACACCCTGTCAATCTCCCCAATCATGGTCAAGTGGGTTAATGTAAGATCCAAGCAGTCGTCAGAGATAAAAGGAGTCAGATTCATATATTCAAAGGTTATAATGATCAAAAGTGACACATACCATGATACCTGGACCAATTACCTCATGGAGCAAGAGCCTTCTCCGATACAAGACCAAGCCGATAGTGATGGATGTTGTTGTTTTTGCTGACAAGATGAATCTGACGAAAGAAGAAAAGGATGGGCCCTCCAGGGCCATGCTCAGGTCAATCCTACTCTTGGTACTCCATGTCTAGGACCTGTGGGCCTTGAGACATGATCTCCTAGTTATCCCTAGAAATCGGAGATAACAGGTCTCATCGTTACTTTTGCAGAAGATGCATTTTCATGTCCCATGACATGCTCTCTTTTTACAATTATCCCAAGTCAATATTTTGTTTGCAAGAACTAGCCAAAGGAAAAAAAAAAATTATAGGGGATTTTATTTTCCATACAGACTTCCACCACCACTTCCGATCATTTTCCTCCTCTACCCGAAACATTGCTTTATATCCTAATTGTGATGTGTATCTTCCTTATGAGTTGTTTTTAGACCAATTAATTTCATCATCTTCCTCTCTTAATCTCATTGCACTATGTTTCAACTTTTGTACATATGGAGTTCAACATTTTGCTTCCTTCCCTTGCAAGCCTATCCTATTTGCTTCCTTCCAACCCTAATTCCAAATAGAAATATTGCCAAGATCTACTGCCTCCTCCAAATATCATATCCTTTCATATTACGCACAATGAATTCAATGTGCTTAATTCACTTTGCTGTATATAATATACTATTTTCTAATTCGTTGTGCTTAAAAATCACAATAAATTAAGCACAGTGAATTCAAATTGTGCATGTAAATCTATTTTCCAAAGTTTGATGTAAATCTAGTGTGCATGGAAAAGAGATTGATGTATCCTTGTTTCCCAAAACCAATATCACAAGTTAGCATCAAATACAAATTAATTATAAGTGTGTGAGTTATCAACAATATGATTTGTGCAAAGAGAAACTAGATACCATGAATATTGAAATTCTTCAAACCAATAGAAATTTGTCATTAGAGTTTAAGAAGTGTTGATTTTTAGGTGAAATATTAACCATGCATATGAAAGTGAAGGGATTAGTTATCCATAAAACAACAAGTGTTTACCCATTCAAAATAGTTCTAGAAATGAGTTAATATTAAACAAGATCATATTCTTATTTACTTCACCTATCTACACATCTAAATATAGGAATATACCATTAGATTTCATATAGGATAATATATACCATTAGATTTCATATATATAATATAGGTCATTGTCATTGTTTCCAACTTTAATATGAATCTTTTTAATTCTAAGTGCATATATATTATACTCTAGTGTGTGTATATTATATTTATGCCAAATGATTTAAATATTATGTGTGTTAAACCAAGGAATCAACAAACCCTTAAATACTAGCACTTGGGAAATGAAATGTTCCAACAACAAATTGAAGTTGTTCTAGGACTTAAACCATCAATTAGGTTCTAGAATTGTATCACGTCCTAAATTACTTGAAACAACCATCAAATAGTGTGCCATGATGATCCGGATTTAGGAGCGGAACGAACTGATTATCAGACTAAATATAATAAACACAGAGATATGAAGAATAACACATATATCCAATGAAAAATATCTTAGATTGAATAATGAAATAGGATGAAACTATAAAATTGCAGAACTGAAACACTTGCTCGAATGGTGGTAGTTATCCCTGAGAAGAGGTGTGGCTGCTATGCGCATCCGTCTAAGAAGAATGGATTACAATGACTCTCTAGAGGCCTTTTCTGATATTACTCATGAATGTCAAAGCCATAGACATCCAAAAACCTAACCCTAGAAGGTGAAACACCAAAAATTCATGTGGGCCCCTATGGGTAAGTTGGTGTAAGTTGGTACCTCAACTTCCCAGGGTCGTAATGTTTGCATACAACCTCTGTTTTAGATGTGTGATAGCCCGTAGAAAAGGTATTTAAGAGAAATACACATTACACTATCAAACTCTGATTCCGTCTATAGTTTTATTGTGGCGAGCCAAAAAAAAAAACGTTTAGGGGACCAAAACGGCCCTGAAAGTACAAAAAGATGTGCTAACATAAAAACATACAAAATAATACATTTGGATTAGGAGAGAGGCCACTAGTATCCACCTGGAGGATGTGTGGGGCTTCTGACAACCCCAAAAGTGTAGAACCCACACTTACAAAGGAGTACAAAAGAATGTGTTGAACAAAAACGGACAAGGGGAGCCAGTTGGAATAGGTGGGTGGCCACCAATATCCATCTGGATCAATCTCCCCCCCTTATGAAGCAATGGTCTCCATTGCGTTGAGTTCCCCCATCAGGTGAGGAAACTTATGTTGGATTTGGCCCTAGGTGAGCCACTTTCCTTGGTGTAGGAGTTTCTTTTCCTTGACAACCCGATAAAGTTGGATCCTCTGTTGGCGAGTTCCCTTAACCCGTGTGTCCACTATTTGATTAGTGGATGCTTGTTCCATGCATTTAGGGTTGAGCTCTGTAGGTGTAAATTGTTCTGCTATATCTGAGGTGTCCAATAATGGTGGAAAATATGGCCGAAGTAGGTCCACATTGAACATTGGATGCAATCCAAGAAAGGGTGTAGTGTTGAGCTCAAAATCATAGCTACCCACAACCTTGGTGATAGTGTAAGGCCCATAATGAAGTGGGCAAAGATTATGATGGCACCCCATGAGATGCTCCTTTTGCAAATGTAGCCAAACTTTGTTGCCAACCTGAAACTGGTGTGGTAACTTGTGTTGATAATGGCACTGCTTGTACTTAGCATTGGATTTCTCCACATATCCTGGACCTATTGGCAGATGTGTTGAATCTTCTTAATGAATCTGGTGGCTTTTTCAATCACAGACTAATCATAGGAAGAGTCTGTCTGTGCAGTGGCAAGAGGAAGTGCAACATCAATGGGTCCCAAGGGTTGGAATCCCAGACCCACCTAAAATGGGCTATGGTCAGTGGATCAATGGAGAGCCATGTTGTAACTGTGTTGAAAATAGGGGAGACTCTCATCCCATGTACGTGGATACTTAGAATTGTACATGCACAGGATGCGCACAATCATACGATTGACGATCTCTGTTTGGCCATCGGTTTGGGGGTGGAAAGCAGTGGATTTTGTTAGCTTGGTGTCCAATAGAGACCAGAGACTCGACCAAAATGTGTTGAGGAACCTATTGTCCCATTCAGAGATGATGGTATGTGGTATCCCAAAGTGGACCCACACTCCTTCAAAGAAGAGCTTGGAAGTATATGTCGCTTTGATATTCTTCTTGTAGGTTGTGAGGATGGACATCTTTGAAAACTGATCAACGATCACAAATACATAGTCATTTCCTTGCTTGGTGGACAACAATACAAGCATGTAATCCATTGATATGGATTCCCAAGGCTTCTTGAGAATAGGAAGAGGTGTGTATAAGCCTTGCTTCTTGATGGTTGGCTTGGAAATGGCACAGGAAGTGAAAGATCTGATATACTTGCTAACATCCTGTCGAAGTTTTGGCCAATAAAAATGTTTTTGAAGAACATCCATAGTTTTCTCCATGCCAAAATGTCCTACCACCTGACTATAGTGGGATTCCCAAATCAACTTTGTACGCTCGCTTGTAGGAACACATAGATGGCCCAGGTGGCATAAGAGTCTGTCATGAATGTGAACATCGATGACATTTGTGCCTGTACCCAAGAGATGATAGGTGGTGGCGAAGTTTGTATCTTGTTGATAAAGTTGGGGCCACACATATTCTTCATGTCCACGGGAATGGAGCAAAGTAGTGAGTGCAGTCACAGGAGGCTGACTAAGGCAGTCGACGAGATGATTAGAGATACATGTCTTATACTTGATGTTGAGATGGAACTACTGCAGGTAGGTGGACCACCTCTGATGGTGGTCATTCTGCAATTTCCTTTGTGTATGTATGAACTGCAGAGGCTTGTGATCAATGTGTATGATTGTCTCTTTTCCCAGAATGTAATTTTTCCATTGACGAGAGGATTGTACAATGGAATATGTTTCCTTGTCATAGGTGGGGTATTTCCAGACAGTATCAGAGAGTGTCTCACTATGGTATGCCACTGGATGGTTGTGTTGAGTGAGAACTTTTCCCACAGCATAGTCAGATGCATTTGTCTCAATCTCGAACGATTGTTGCAAATCGAGAAAGGAGAGTATTGGAGATGAACATAAGATATTATTCATATCATTGAATTCTCATTGTTTCTCCTTCCCCCACACGAACTTGGCCCTACCACCTCCCTTGGTCACCTCCCTAAGGGCCCATGCAATATGGGAGAATCCTAGCACGAACTGTCGATAGAAGTTGGCTAGTCCCAAGAAGCTCTGAAGCTTGATCAGTGTGGTCGGGGTTGGCTAATCATGGATGACTTGGATATTATATGGATCAACATGCACCCCATGCTCATCAACAATGTATCCAAATTATTGGACCTTGTTCATGCCAAAAGAGAATTTTTCCATGTTGGCATATATCTTGTGTTGACGGAGAGTGCTCAAAACCTGTTGAATATGACGCATTTTCTCCTCCCACGTTATGATGAAGATGAGGATGTCATCCAAACACATCACCACAAAGGACTTATTGAAGGGTCTTAGTACATAATCCATCAACCTCATGAAAGTGGTTGGTGCATTTGTTAAGCCAAAGGGCATGACTAGCCATTGGAAGAAACCTTCTTTAGATTTGAAGTTTTTCTTCCATACATCAGTTGGTTCGATGGGAACCTGGTGGTAGCCATACTTTAGGTCAATATTGCTGAAGAAATTTTCCCCCTTAAGTTGGTCAAGAAGGTCATCAATCCTGGGAATGGGGTATCGATTCTTGACTGTGATTTTGTTTAAGGCTCTGTAATCAATGCAAAGTCGTCAAGTCCCATCCTTCTTTTTTACTAGTACAATCGAGCTTCCACAAGGGGGGGAGTTGGGTATGATGTGACCCTTTTGAAGAATCTCTTGGATATGACCCATGATTTCATCATTTTCCATCAGCGAGTGATGATATATTGGTCCATTAGGTAGAGGTGCATCGGGGGTCAGATCAATTGGATGCTTGACTTGTCAGTATGTCAGTACCCCTATCGGTGAGGAGAAGATGTCCCTGTATTCTTCCACGATCCCGTCCACTTGATTTTTCTACAAAGAGAGGCTATGTGTAGAGGCCACGGATGTGGCGATGACCTTCTTCTTACTATGAGCACGCATCACAAAGAAGATGAACTTCCCGATCTGTGAGATGACCTTACTACATTTCTTAGAAGAGATTAAAGAAATAGAAGTAGGCAGTGTAACCTCTGGTATCCTGTACAATTGTCTACCCAAAGTAATAATAACACTGTCGATTCTAGACTCATACACAACATGACGCTTCCAAAAATATGATTGTTCTAAAAGAACATCACAAACATCAAGGGGAGAAATATCACATAGTACCTCATCTTTGAAGGGCTTGATGTCGAAGGGAAAATGGCATTGTTGGCTGACACATAAATCTCTTCCTTAGCGAAGCCAGCCAATGGTGTAGGGCTGCAAGTGTGGTGTTGTTGGGAGGTCCAACCGCTTGACGACCTCTACTGAAATTAGGTTCTTCTAACTATCACTATCGATAATGAAATGAAGTGGAGCCCCTTTTACCCACATCTGCGAGTGAAAGAGGCATTCCCCTTCCTCTGGTTCTTCTAGTTCTCTTAGCTGGACTTTGGTGGCTACGACAATGGTACTGGGTTCAACATCGATAATCCACTTCCCTCCTTCAGGATTTGATTCAGAATCAGAATCAACCTCTGACTCGGAAGCCTTCAGTTCAGCCATGAGGGACTTCTTAGAGAGACATTTTTCGGTGTTGTTCCAAGGGATTTTATGGTACTCACACCATTTTCATGTGTCTTTCTTTGTCTTCTCATTGCCCTTTTTGTGTTGTGGCTTGGACTGGTTGTCCTAAGGGTGGCCCTCTTGAATTGGTCCCTTGTTGTGTAGGTTGGGGCTACCTTTTCCCTTCTTCGGCTGTGAGGGGTTTGCAAATCCAAACTCTCACCTTTTCTTCTTAAATTTATTCTCGATCTTAACAACGTATCTATAAGTCATGCCCAATGAGGCGATGTCCAGAAAATCCATTTATGTTTGAATGTATTTATGCAAACAACCGCGATATTTGAGCACAAGATGACGCTCAGAGTCTTTGATACCCAATTTGGTGTGTAGGGTATGGAAAATATTGGTTAAATATGGTATTGTCTGGTCCCTTTCTTGACGTAGGGTGGTTCATCTGGTGTACTGGTCCTCGTAGATTCCAACAGGGTAGTAATGTTCTTTAATGGCATCCCGGAAGGAATCCCATTTAGGGGCCACCACAAACATTGCATATTCCTTCATGGCCCTTTGTTCAGAGTAAATATCCCACTAGTATTTAACATGGGGAACGACCTTGAGGAGTGTAAAAGTGATCTTTTCCCTATCGGAAAAATTGTGGGCCGAAAAATACCCTTCGAGCAGATTCAACCATTTATCTACAACATCCACATCTATCAGTCCTTCAAATAATGGAATATCAAAATTTACTTGTACCTTGAAGGGGGTTTCATGGTCGCTTGATGAAGATACTTCTCCTGTGGGCAGTCATCGAAGGATCTGCGCGAAGTTGTCCATCATTTCATTCCTTTGTCGTGCAAAGGCTTCCTTGAGAAATATTTTAATAGGATCTCCTGCTCCATAATCATTCTTTTCGTCCCCCATGGGTTTTTGTCGGGCTCAGCATGACCAATCTTGTAATGGCTCGATTGGTTTGAGTCCCAACTCCTTGTACTCGAATCTTTTCGAGGACATGCACGAAGAAAAATAAATGAAGAGTAGATCGCTCTAATACCACTGATCCAGATTTAGGAGCGGAACGAAATAATTAAAAGATTGAATACAATAAACACAGACATATGAATAACAATACAAATATCAAGTGAACAATATCTTCTATTGAATAATGAAATAGGCTAAAACTGTAAAACTGCAGAACTGAAACAGTTGCTCGAATGGTGGTAGTTATCTCTGAGAAGAGATGTGGTTGCTACGCGCATCCGTTTGAGAAATGGATTACAATGAGGCTCCAGAGGCATTTTTTGATATTACTCATGAATTCCAAAGCCATAGACATCCAAAAACCTAATGCTAGAAGGTGAAACACCAAAAATTCATGTGGGCCCCTATGGGTAAGTTGGTGTAATTTGGTACCTCAACTTCCCAGGGTCGTAACTTTTGCATACAACCTCTATTTTAGGAGCATGATAGCCCGTTGGAAAGGTCTTTCAGAGAACTACACATTATGTTGTCAAACTCTGCCTCTGTCTATAGTTTTATTGTGGCGAGCCAAAAAAAGAACGTTTAGGGGCCCAAAACAACCCTGGAAGTACATAAGATGTGCTGACATGAAAACATACAAAATAAGCCAGTTGGATTAGGTGAGAGGCCACCAGTATCCACCTAGAGGATGTGTGGGGCTTCAGACAACCCCAAAAGTGTAGAACCCACAATTACAAAGGAGCACAAAAGAACGTGTTGAACAAAAATGGACAAGGGGAGCCAGTTGGAATAGGTGGGTGGCCACGAATATCCACCAGGATCACATGCATATGTATTTAATCTTTATAAATATGACAAACTTTAATCATTAAAAATTGTGGTATGATCATTGTGCTTAACTCATTGTTCTTAATTCACTGTGTTGTATATAATATACTATTTTATAATAATTAGCAACATCATTTGGTGAGAACATCATGCTAATAAGATTATACAGTACTATCATATCAATAGTGACCAAAGGACTCAATAACAACACATCATGGAATTACTCTTCTATAAATACCCTTGTAATCCCATTAGATCAGTGATCACTTGTATTACACTTAGTATATCAACAACACGTTAGCTATTGGTATTACTTCTCCTTATTCACATAATCATCATAGTAATCATTACTAATGTATCTATGGTGTCAAATGCTTAGTAGTATAGTTGTGTTATTTGATTAATCTCTACCTTATTTCCATAATCTATGTACATGAGTTAGTTAAGATGATCTTACTAGTACCAATAAATACCATACGTAATGATACGTATTACTCAAAGATAGTGTAATCATAGTAAACTAATATGGGAACTGTAACATAAGTGGATAGAGTAGATTGTTACTAAGAGATTGAACAAGTATGACCTTATACTATTACATGATAGTAAGTAATCATGTATATTTGCTTAAGCTGGTGTTATATGTAATACAATCCTATCTGTTACGTATTATATGTATTCAATGAAGCTTGTTATTACAGAAATAATACTGTTATTAGTATAATGGAAACAATATTAACCTAACTAATATGCTAAATACATCTACTTATCCTTGTTAGCTATATAGGTATTCCATTAATTACATAGATGGAGTAATGAAATGACATATGATCTACAAAGAACATTGAGATTACACTAATGACCTTTTGCTCATAAGGATATGGATACGAATCACACCTTAATTAGGTGAAATACATAGGATAAGCTTAACCTGTTTCATGAAAGCTGGAAACACTGACCTAACTAGTAATGATAATGATCAGTTTAGGAAGCATGTATACCTTATCTCTATATGTCTATGTTCTCCATGTATCTAGTCCATTCATATTGGTTGATCAAGTACAAGCTTCATTAGTTATACCTATTACTAACCTTTATTGAATTAGTCACTAAAAAATGGTAATCAAAGAGAGCTTGATTGTATGACCCTTATTGAACATGATGCAATGGACTTGTACTAATCAATGAGAAAGAAACATGTATAATCTCTTACTACTAATCAGGAGCTTGAATGAGTGCAATATGTAAGGGTCATAGTTATAGCCTATACTAATAGTGGAGTTCATATTATTGATATATACTAGTACGAATGGAGTATGTTTACCATTGCTATTCACTATTATTGAAGCTGGTACTCTGTTGGTTACACTATCTTAGCTATGTAGAAGCTCATGATCTCTGTAATATGGAGAAATCTCTACTATGGATTTACTACTCTATTTCAATTAGGTTCAACTTGCTACTGGTGAAAGAGTGGTACTATTACCTATGATATGTATACGTTTTCTACAAAAAGGGTATCTTACTATCATTGGTATGTTAAGCTCTTCCCCATGTGAAGCTCAAGTCCCATCAATTCCCTTTATTCCATAAGATTCCATCAGTGAATCTAAGACTCGAACTGGAACAATTTAGGCTGAGGGTATATAACCTTAATAGATTCCCAGGGTGGTGGGTGGGGCAGAGGATGTATCCATTCCAATGATTCCATGATGTTCTGTGTTCCTTGATTGTCGACAGATTTAATTATTGTAATGAAAATTAGCATTATAAGCCAAAATCAGATAACAAAATAAGTATTGAAACAAGTGCTAAGTCAAGTCAAGGTCTGGCCATGCCAAAAGAAAAAGCTGACACTGTTACCAATAAAGTAATTTTATGTTATTTTTCCTTGTTTCAATTTTATTAGATGCATTTATTAAAGTTATTTAAATAATTTTCAAGTTCATATATCCTATATCTCAATATTCTATAAGGTACTAGTTAAATTATCTTTCCTTCATATTGCATCACCATCTAGGTTTAGAACCTTGCCTTAGAACCGTAGGTTTAGGAATTTGATGGAGGTGGAAAATATTGTGCCCTAGGTGAGGGATAATTCTTGAAGAGTGGGACACAAGAATTGTCATATACTTTGGTACACTAAGGATGAGTCTCCTTATCCAAAATATACCACAACAAGTTCACTTTGGTAGGAATCTTAAAAATAATTTAAATAACTCTTTAGTAAACATTATAAAAAAATTATCTTCTACATGTTACATGTATAGATTATCTTATAAATTACCTTTTACAATTTACACATACATATAGATTATCCTCTACATGTTACATTTTTTTTATATTTAAATACTTTCATGTTCATTATATATAGCATCATAGTAAATAAAATAGTTGTTATTTTTTTCAATATATGTCTTTGATGCTTTGAAGTTGTTATAAATGCTCAAATGCCTTCAAGTTGTTTTATAAATTATATTTCCATTTTATGTTTCTATAACTTATAAACTTTGATATTCATGGATTTTCAAAGGATATCTAGATCGAGGCAAGATGTCGAGACAAGAGTCTCTAAAAATTTCTTGCAAACGCTCTAGCCTATCCAATGAAGGAGTAAGAGGAACCCCTTCTTTGATTGGGACTATGAGGACGTCGAAGACCCATATCTCAGCAAGGCATGGAAACTTGGGAGGGGAAACTAGTAGTGACCAAAGGAAATCTAGTCAAATGAGGAAATTATCAAATGAATCTGTGAATAGATCATCCAGAGAATGTGCTTAAAATAATGTTATGGATGAATCTTTCTTAGATAGGTTGCACATTAATACTCCAACACCGGAGAATGTAGGGAATGCATCATGACAAGAAAATATGTTCGGTAAAAAAAAATTATTTTGTTTTTGTGTATTTATGTTTATGTTTTATATATGTGTGTGTGTGTGTGTGTGTGTGTGTTTAAATTTTTTTATGTTTTTTGTTTATGTTAAATGTTGTAATTAGTTTCAAATGTGTATGTGTAGAGGATGAGTTTATTGCAAGAAACGATAATGAAAGAGAGAGTGCTTATGATGAATATTCCAATGCTGATGAAGAGGGTGAAGGTGGATTTAGGGGGTGTTATCAAGAAACAAAATATTACACAGCAACGCCCACCTATCCCTCAAATGTTGGTGATGAGATTCCATGGGAAGGGTATACTGAAGCGATGACCCTCAAACAATGCTCAGGTGTTAAAAGCAAGCTGGAAAATGATTTGAGGTGCTTGGATCTCCCTCGAGAGAGTAAGAAAATCTTAGAGATTGTTTTGCATTCATTGCATAACTTTATCGATGCATATCAAAAGATGGGGCCAACGACTGATAGTTTTATCAATTTGATGAGGAGGTGAAAGTCAGAGGTGATGGACCCCAATAAATGGGAAGTAGTAAAAAATAGATTTTCAAAAGAAGATGCAATTTCTATGTTTAATTTCAAAGAGGGACCAAAGCGAAAGATGTTGAAGGTGCAATATTTTAAGCACCCCAACATAGCAGGTAACCTTTATAATATATTTTTGGCAGCGTATGGGAAGTTGTCATGGAATGATGAGGTTATACATTACTTTTCTAGACTCTTTTATGCAAATGTTTTCATGGGCATGCACCCTAATTATACCAACCTACCTTCCAGTTATTATGGGGTTGGTAAAGGACGAACATATGATCAAAAATGGGCATATTGAATTGCAACATTGCAGAGGCCTCCACGACCTTTGATTTATCGTCCAATAGGGGAATTTGCCTCGCATTCAGAGATGTGAGCTACATCAAATGTTGGAAAGAAGACCAAGAATGCAATCGAGGAAATTTTAGAATCAATTTTTTATGGTGTTGATGTTGGTTTGAACCATCAGATAATTGAAGCCAATTCTCGGGTCAATTTTGTTTACAAATTAGATGAGGAGATATATTATATGTCCATAGAGGATATACGATAGTATGCAAAATGTTACAGTAATAGTTTGAAGGAGTTAATTCAAAATGATGAACTAAACACCGGATTGGTATGTGTTACAACTATTAAATTTTTCATACACTTGAGGATAATTTTCTTGTAGTTCTAAATACATATCATTCTATCTTTAAAAATAATTGGGTTGTTATAGTAATTCATTGCATTTTAGTCATTTGTTAAATGAATATTGAGTGAATAGGGGACTTGATTCATCGAGCTTAAATTTGGAAGGGTTGAATCGGGTATGTGCTTAAAAATATCCACTTTAGTTGTCAAAACTTCAGAACTTGTTGAATAATCAACATGCATGATTTTTATTTTTTTGTATTAATGTAAACACATATTCATATTCACTCTCCCACTACTTGGTAAGGATTGTCCTAATTCTCATTGGGAGAGTTTGAAGAGGGTTGGAGTTCACAGGTATCATTGCATGTTGAAAACAAATTTAGTTATATATGAAAATTGCAATGTCATTTAAATTATTAATTTAAAAAAAAAATGTTTTAAAAAATATATATATTAATGAATCTTAGGGTATCCTGGGATTACCATCATCTTATTATATCCATGTTGGCACATCACAAGTATTACATGTTTCAAAATTTAAAACTTCAATCTAATTTGTTAAAATCATTTAAATTTAATTTTCAAATGTAAAAATTTGAAATGTGTTAGAGGGAAATGTGTAGAAGAGAATGTCGGAGATTGTGATGGAGGAGGATGCATCTATTCAGGATTATGCTTAATTAAATGTATGTACATTACACATTAGTGAGTTTTAGTTTGTTTTTATATACTTTTTATCATTCTTTATTTACAATATATCTATTGTGGATTTAATTATTAAGAACGTGAGTTTATTCTAAAAAAGTTATACGTTCAAATCCAAAAGGAATAAATTCAAATTCAAAAAAATAAAATAACAGAGTATATACATAGTGTATGTACATACCTCCATAGACTTTATTAACCATGAACTTCAAATTAAATTATTTATTATCATTATGTAAAAATTATTAAAATAAAACAAAATATCCATTCATTACGTTTTATATGATTTAGTTTTTTAACTTCCTAATCGGTAACGTTTATTTTAAACATTTTGAAAATTATGAGTAGACGAAAAAATAAATACATTATGACACATGTTTGCCGTGGGGACGTTGTTTCATACTTAATTTTAACCAAAATAAGTCATATCCTTGTGACCAAGGTGACAAAATAATCCATCTGCACATGAGTTCCTTCAATCCTGTAAATATGTCCAAAAATCCCATAGTTTCATGATTCCTGTAATTTAACCAATGCCTCCGTTCTACTTTTATTCGTTGAGTTGAGTGTTGTTCTGGAACAATGGGTTCAATTAATGAGAGCATTCAAGAACCCAACTGGGGTAAGTCTCTTCTTGCAGTAGAGAGCATTCAGGAACTAACGAAGAAGCAACAGGAGGAAACAATACCGGAAAGATATATCAGAACAGACAAAGAAAGATCAACTCCAACTGCAGTGTCGCATGATTATCAAACGATCATCCCCATTATTGACATGGCCAAGATTTCCCAAGAGATGCAGAGAGAGAAAGAGGTGAAGACAATTGCCCAAGCATGTGACGAATGGGGCTTCTTCCAGGTATATATCGTTTTATTAATTCATGCCATCTAGTTATCTTCTACATTTTTGGAAGAAATATAACTCTATACTGTCGTGGGCATTTTGTAGGTTGTGAATCATGGTATCCCGAACTCTTTAATGGACGGTGGTAATAAAGTTGGAAAGGATTTTTTCCAGCTTCCTTTGGAGGAGAAAAATAAGTATGCACTTAATTCAGGAGATGTTCAGGGTTATGGCCAGATATTCGTTGAGTCGGAACAACAAAAGCTGGATTGGAGTGACTTGTTGGGTTTGATAATGTCTCTTTACGAGTATAAAGATTTGAATGTGTGGCCAATTGAACCTACTTCTTTCAGGTACTTCTAAATATATTCCCCTGCCAAAAAACCATTTTGTAGAATAGTTAGACAAAGTTTATCATCTGGTTGTAATCTAAAAGTTATTCATTTCTAAATATGTTTCCCTGCCAAAAAACCATTTTGTAGAATAGTTAGACAAGGCTTATCATTTTGTTGTAATCTAAAAGTTATACTAAATGAATGTTCTCCTGGATTTTTGGATTTTGTTTAGGGGATATTTGTCCTAAATCCAACAAAAAATTGTTATATCCTCATATGTGAGTGATTATTTTTATAAAATCCTAGTGCTCCAGGGTTTTTCAGCGTGCTAAATTCATTTTTGCATTCAAAATTGAATTTTAAACAACAAAAAATGGTGATCTGGTGCTTAATAGAATAGTTAGACAAAGCCTATCATTTTTTCCATTTTAAAATTGGATGAAAGTGACGAAGGAGAGAAAATGGATAGAAACAGTAAATTTATGTGTTTTTTTTCATTTTAGATTTTAGATAGATTATTTTAATCTTAGAAGTAATCATTGTCGAGATGAAATTGAAATTGAGGAAGACAATGAAATTGATTTAAAAACCTCAATGCCTTAGTCATTTATGCAATTATGTTTTTTTTTTTGACATATAGTCTGGTTTTGGACAAATTCCATGGAGTATTTTCAGATTTGAAATACAATAATCTTCATACATAGTGTAGTTCGGGCTTACTAACATTATTGTGGGTTTGGCAGGGAGATCGTGGATAAACACAATACCGAAATTAAAGAACTTGTTGGGAAGATGTTGAGTTTAATCGCCGAGTTGTTACAGTTAAAGCCTGACTTCTTTGAGAACAAGTTTGAAAATCCATACCAAAAAATGAGGATGAGTTACTATCCTCGGTGTCCGAGGCCTGATCTTGCTCTAGGCCTGAGCCCACATGCAGACATGACTGGGATTACACTCTTACTTCAAGATGATGAAGTAGTAGGACTACATATCTGCAAGGATGGCCAATGGATGATTGTACAACCAGTTCCTTGTGTTCTGATTATTAACGTAGGAAACTTGATGGGGGTAAGCGTATGGTCCCTACCTTTACCCATGTAAAAATATATCATGATTTTGATGATGATAATACACATTTTTAACGGGAGATCCCTATCTTGGATCAATCTCTTGAATCTCCTTTTGAAGTGCCATATCCTCCACATTTAGAATATATATTCACTTCTCAATTAGTGGAGAAAACTAGATCATCTCAAAAATGTCCAAAGTGGATCATAGAGACACTTGAAAGTGTTATTCTTGATGAGGTTGGAAAGAAAATAACTAGAAATTTTGCAAAATAATATGATGGAGGTGATGTAGATGATTTAGATTTAGGTGATGTCAAGGATATGAGAGTTTCATTTGATTGTGATTTGAATTTATCTACTAATTTTGAACCAAATTCCTTTGAAGAAGTTGTTTCTCATGATGAGTGGAAAGAAGTTATGCAGAAGGAGTATGATTCTCTCATCATGAATAGGACATGGAAGATGGTTGATCCTCCATTTGGAACCAAACCAATTGGATGCAAGCAGGTCTCCAAGAACAAGTACAAATCATATGGCTCACTTGAAAAGAACAATGAAATCCTTGTGGTGAAAGGATATGCATAGAAAGAAGCCATAGAATATGAGGATTCTTTTCCCCCACATGGGTTACCATTCGTGTTTTTTTGGCTTTAGTAGCACAAAATAGGTGGAATATTCATCAAATGGATGCAAAGATAGATTTTCTAAATGGATATTAGAAAGATAATCTCTACATGTCTGAACTAGAAGGATTTTCTATAAGGGTCAAGATCATAAGGTATGAAATCTCATCAAGTATTTGTATGGACTAAATAAAGAACCTCGTGCATGGTACGAAAATATAATTGAGCATATATTGAAGATCAATTTTAAGAAAATTAATCTTGATGATGAAATTTTGTTTGTCAAGAAAGTTAGAAAAACTATTGCATATATTGTGGTGTATGTAGATGATATTTTGATAACAAGTAACAATGAAGCATATATTTCATCCATAAAGAAAGAATTGAAGAAGGTTCTTGAGGTGAGAGACATGGGAAATATTCACTACTACTTGGGTATTGAAGTAACTCAAAATCCAAGGTATATATTCATTTCCCAAAAGAAGTGCATTGGAGAGTTGTTGAATAAATTTGGCATGACTCATTGTAATCCTCTCTCAACTCCAATGGAGAAAAATTTGAAGGAAACATCAAAACAAGAGAATGAATTTGAGAATGCAACTAAATATAGATATCTTATGGGGAGTCTCATCGGCCTTGCCACTACTAGACTAGATATTTCATTTATAGTTGGAATCCTCTCTAGGTTCATGAAAAAACCTTGAGAAGTTAAATGGTATGCTAAAATTAGATTTCTAAGGTACTTAAAGGAAAATAAAGACTTTGGGCTCAAATACTCTAATGTGGATGAGTTTAAACTAGTTAGGTATATAGATTAAAACTTTTATGGGGATAAGGAGAATGGATTTTCTACTTCGAGATATCTCATGAGTCTTGGATCATCAAATATCTCTTAGAAATAACACAAATAGTATGTTCTCATATATTCCACTACAAAGGAAGAGTATGTGGTTTTTCTAGAGGCGATAGATGAGATTATGTGGCTCAAGAATATACTAGAGGATTTCTAGGAGAAACAAGTGAATGATACTCCACTTTTGATTAATAACACTTCTGCAATCAAGTTGGACAAGAACCTATATTTTGTGATCAAACAAATAACATCAATAAGAAATAACATCTAATTTGACATCATGTAGAATCCAAGACCATTCATTTGATATATTGTTCCACAAGTGAACAAATTGCAGACATCTTCACCAAAGTGCTTGGAACATAAAAGTTTGAAAATTTCAAAAAGATGCTTGGAATCACAAACACCCCTTTTTGTTAAGGGGGGAATTTTAGATACCTAATATTAGAGATTATAATGTCTTATATATATATATATATATATATATATATATATATATATATATATTATTGAGAAATGTGAATAGTCATAGGTGAATAGGATCAGTCATCAGACATGTGCAAAGTTGAAACCATAGGTCATATCTCAATGTATACATATATGACTCTCATTAACAAAATTAATTTATAAATGGAATTATTTGTCTTGTTAGGTCAAAGGGGAATCTATTATGATAAATTCATTACTCCCATAAACTTAGGTTATAGGTTCGAGGGGTATTTATTATGATCATTTTTCCAAGACTTGCATTCAACCTTATCCCTATTTGGCATACCAATTGGTGGGGAAAAACATAATAATGATAAAATCTTGGTTGATGGATTAATACCCCATCAAAATCATGAGTAAACCAAGTTTAAGTTTTTAGGTTCAAGATTTTATTTTATTAATACAGGTTTATCCCTTGAAACAATTTTGAAATTAGACCCCCTAAGTTTTCTTAACAAGAAAAGAGGTGTTGTGAGTGTCAATGTTGTAAAGAAAATAGAGAATAGAAACTTTCGATATCATACAATCCTAAAAGTTGAAAAATACATGAAAAGTATTGGATTCAACTAAAATAATATTCTTCTTAGATGTACCATTTGACATGGAAAAATACACTTAAGAACAAATTACTAGAGAATGAGATACATTAAAGGAAAATACAATTGTATGACAAAGAGGGAAACCATTTGATTGAGACTAACTTGCAACAAGGAAAATAAACCCCGCCTACCTAAGGAAACCATCACAAAATTCCTTAGGACTTTAGCTAACTCCTAGAACAACCTCAAAATGAGAGTGCATTACCAAAAAATACAAGTGGGATAATGGAAGTGTCAAGTAGAAAACTATAATAACATAGAGAGTCAAAAGGGAAGCCACACTTTTAACCAAATAGAACTATAAATAGGAATGAGAGACAGAGAGAGTGAGAAAGAAATTTAATACCTAAATAAGAATAGTTTTATGTAACTAGCCAAATATCCTTAGTACGTTTTTTTCATAGAAACTAGGATATTTTATTATCAAAAAAGGTGCGGTCGAAACCACGAAGAAATTACAAAATATTAGAAATTTCAAGCCAACTTGGTATCTCAAATAAACAATTGTTACAGACTACTAATGACTTTGTCAAAAACTCAAATCAAATCTTGACATAGAAAAACCTTACCGAATACACTCAGAAAAGACTACGAGGATAAAAGATAAGAGACATTGCATATAAATTAACTTGTTGGGGAAGAGCTCACCTTTTTTCCTGACTTCATGTTACCATTGGCCATGATGTTACATGTGATTTCTTCTTCTTTTCGACCATTGGCAGTGATGTTAGATGTGACTTTGTGTTACCATTGGCTGTGATGTTACATGTGATTTCTTCTTCTTTCCGACTATGATTCCATGAGACCTGAAGGGAAGATTCCTCTTTGTCTAGCTTCTGAGTGGACTTGTGGAACAAGACTTGAGATAACGGAGTGTGATAAATAGGAGGATATATTTGAGAAGGATTTTCATTGTCTTGTGGAGACTCTTTGCAGTATTTTGAAATTACTTGATCGTTGTCATTAGATCCAATCCACCAAGTGGATTTACGATGATTTATGATATTCTTTGACCCTTTAGGACAATGGGATGCAAGATGACCTGTTTCAAAACAAGATATGCAATGCAAGGATACTCTCTCATAGTCAATTTTTTGAGGCTAAGAGAAATTTTTACCAGTAAGAATAACTTCAACTGGGAATATTTTATTGAATCCCATTTCCACGGAAATACAATCATAAGTAGAGGTGATGTGACTCGTAGTTTCACGACTTGTGAAGTATAATTCTCCTAGTGTTGAACCAATGGCTTCGAGAGAGGGTAAGCCCCAAAAATTAAAGGGAAGATTAGGAAGTCCCACCCAAACATCGGCTGAGAAGAGAATGTCAGAAGCTGGATTGAAAGAAGGAGACTAGGGTTTCATGCACAAAACTAAGTTTCCCCAAAACCACAGACCTGAGTTAAAAACCAGATCTTGATCTTCCTGCATGTCAAACTCAACAATGAAGAAGCCTTTGGAACAAGAATGAATGAAATCTTGTTGTTGCATGATATGGATCTAGGTAGAAGAGATCCAGTTGTTAAGATCTTATAACTTTGTCCAAAAACCATTGAAGCAATAGACCAAACTCACAGATCTGTAATATTCCTCCTCTTCATCAACATTTTGTCCCATGGGAATGAAAAGATATGGGGATTCCTAAAATAGGAGAGACGAAGAAGATGGAGAAGATTCCCTTTGAGAAATATCTTGAAAATAAGCTATAGACTGCAAGATAGAACCTATGTTGGACAAAGAAATGGAAGGAATAGCCCCATGACCCGGGGTTGTAGGAACAACTAAAGAGGATACCTCCATGACTTATGAAGGAGGATGGAACGGGGATGTAAGAGCCGTAGTGCAGGGGCCACGAGTGGCTAGGGTTAAACCCTAGCTGCCACGAACAGAAGCGTCAGTGACTCCATCAATCCAAATTGAGAACTTGTTGAATATTACAAATCCCTATTGTTAAATTAATGTTGCATTTGCTTCTTACAAGATTAAATATATTACTACTTTTTAAAAATAAGGAACCCCCCCGAAAAAAAAAAAATCCACGAGAGAACATAGGGAGGTTGATTATTTTCGGAATATTGGGGGCTCAAAAACAAGAGAATCTTATAGACCCATTTAAGGGCACAACATGTCAATCACAAGGAATTGAACTTGGGTGGGGAGGGTAACAATCATTCCTCCCAACCACCCAGGCTACATGCAATGGAATCCTTAGTACTTATTATGCTCTATGTACATGAGTTATTTTATGTGTATTCTTAAATTATTTCATATGTTATATTTGTAAAAATAATGCTTTAATATAATAAGGACCTAATGACTGAACTAGTAAGAGAATGCCTAATTTATGGTTTTTACATTATTGTTGTTATAAATAGAGGTTTCGCCCCTCTCATATGTATCTCTCTTATCATTTTATCAATTCAACCAACTAGTTTATGGTATTTATTGAATACATATTCTTGTATTACTCAATTTTGTAGGTGCAACACTATACCCTCAGGTGTGTAAATGCCCTCATTTTTCCTTTCTTCTATCTCTTAATATTTGTTTGTATTTTAGTTATTTCCATAGTTGCAATAATTTTTCTATTTTAGGTTCTCGAACACTACAAATTGGTATGAAAGCTTAAACCAATTTTTTATCTTCTTGTGTTCTTTTAAAAACGAAACAATAAAGTTACAAAAACAAATGTTGAGGACTAGATCCTGATATGATGTGGCTAAGGAAATCTTGGTGGAAATTTTCACGAAGTTTTTAGAAGAAATAAGGTACTTAGTGCAAGGAAAATGACCAATATTCCCTAATTATTTATTATGCAAAAAAATCTTTCAAGGGGGGGAGGAGTGTTTGAACATTAAATGAAGGACACAATTATACCCCACAACATAACTATTGCAAGAAAGTGGAAGTGCATACTTGGTTGAAAAACATAAATTTAACATTCATTGTGCAACACATGCATGAATTAGGATTGAAAACATATGATTTTTTGAAGGAAGAATCATTTTAATATATGAACCACTTGTACTATGTGGTGGAAATCCTTTCTCAAAAAACTTATGTTGCAGGTTTCTCTACTTTCAAAAGTATAAGATAGTCCTATAAGAGATGTTACACACATGAAAACATTGTAATACCCCAAGGATCTGCCCCGGTTATATTATGTATTGTAATCATGTTTATAGGTTGGTGAGCCAAGTGTATATAAGCTGGTGGGATTATGTGTTATTTAGGCCGGAGAGCCTAGGTGTTAAAGGCCATGAGCCTAATTTTTGTATATGTAATTATGCAGATCATTAATAAAATATAAACATCACTGCGTGTCAACCGACCACGAAGAAAGAGTGATTGGGGACTAAGATTCCATAAGGATAGGTAAGGGAGAGGGGGATGAAAGGTTGGAAAGCGGGGCTAAGCTTAGGGGCTTAAGTCCTTGAGAATAATAATTTATTATTATTCCAAAGCTGTGTGAAAGGATTTTTTTTTATCCTAAGTCCTCGGAGAGGCAATGCATGCAGCTCCAACGTGTGCAAAAAAGGGAATGCATGCAGATCCAGGAAGACAAGTGTCAACCTGGGCACATGCAGTTAAAAGTTGAAGCGTCAACTGAGTTGAGGATTTTTTCTGCCAGTTTTCCCAATCCTCCATCTAAAAACCATGAGACCTATGTAATTGACCTCTGCTTAATTTTCTTGTCACACATTCTGAAAACGAGAACCGTGAAGCCAACCGATGTATTTCTGTGAATCCTATGGCCTCTGTATTCGACCTTTGCAATATTCACGCAGGCACCTGGAAGCTAGAAATCCGTGAACGGTTTTGTGTCTTGTGAGGAACCCAACACCTGATTAATCGCCTCAGTTGTGTCGTGTTTTAGTGTGTGTTGTTTCTGCCTATGGTGCCATGCCCATATGTTGTTGATACTTTCATCCATGTGTGAATGAATGTTGAACCATTGTTGTTTTCCTCACCTGGCTAGAGCTGAGTCGAGGAGTGTGCTGAAGAAGTGGGTTTTCAGGCCTATGGTAGAAGAGGCAGGTTGTCAAGCTTATGAGCATCTCTCTCCAGGTGAGAGAGTTTTTTGGGAAGTGGTTTTCTCCAAGAGAGAGTCCAGCACCAGCTACGGAGCTCTGATAATTTATGATCCGGCATGTTTTCGAGACCCGGAGAGGGAGGTGAAGCATCAATGGACTGTGCTTGTGAAGGTGTATACTCTCAGGTGGAACATGCATGTGTGGAATGAGAGTCCGTGAGTAGTGGGCGTAAGAAGGCTCCTGAAGAGAATCCTTCTAGTTGCATTGTGAAATTTTCCAGTAATCTCAGCCTAGTATAGGATTCCCTTGCCTTGGGTGGAGCTTAGTCCCAGCTCGGGGCTGACCCACTACTAAGCATGATGAGAAGCGTTGTCTAAGGCTGGGAGGTTCGTGGAAGGTCTGGACGTAGTTGGTGGAGTTACTATAGTTTCAAAGATAAGTATCATTATATGTTTAATTTCAATTAAAATGCATGTCTGTGATGCTTGTAATATTATCATGTATTTTGTTACAAGTGGAATTATTGTTAATTCTATTTAAGTCTGTATGATGGTAGTAACTCTATGTTAAATGTGTTAATTTGATTTAATATGCATGTTATATATATAAGTATGAGAATGTTCCGCGTAGTAGTGTTTCCCGACAGTGGGGTTGGTGGTCGGGGATGTTACAATATTGGGGTGTTGGAGCCATAGGATCTATTTTGGAAAAGGAGATTCCTTTACGACCGTCAGATCCAGAGAAGGTGAAAGAAGGTTATCCTGCAAGCCTTTCAGAGTTTCGAAATTAGGAGAAGTGGAATGCGCTAAGGCATAAAATTTTGAAGGAGATCTACACCGTAGATCATAGGAAAAGAGCCTGACCATTAGATCTGTTTCGAGGAAGGCAAAGGAAAATCACTTCGAAGGATTTCTAGTGTGGAGTGTGACAAACTCTAGAAGTACCAAAGTAGATTGCAACCGTCCGTTGCGAAGGACATGCGTCAAGAGATCATTTACTTCGGGTGGAAGTACTTCATGAGGAGGCAAGTGCTGTGAGTTTGAAACTCCAGAAGGCCGAAGTGTCAAATTCATTCATAGTCATTGATCATTAAGGAGGACATGTGTCGGTATATCGTGAACTCCAGGAGAAAGCGCTCCGGGCAAAAGCGAGCATAGACGAGTTGAAAATCCCAAAGTTCGAATCTCTGAAGCCCATAGTTTCGAAGTGAAAGGGTAGACGTGGTGGTGACCTAGACCTTTCTAGGCATACCACATGCCATTACCTTAATTGGTGACATCTGTACTATGTGGGACCAGACGATAGAGAAGACGGAAGTTTGTAATTCGGGAGATCAAAAGGGAAGAAAGTGGGAAATCTTCCGAAAACCGCAGTCCCGAAGCTCCGAAGTCCCCAAGTCCCGAAAATCAGACACCTGAGGTTCCTTAGTGAGTTTCAGTCATTGGATGTTGGGTAGGCATGGACTATTGATCCACTCTACTTCACGATTTCGGTAACTCGGAACTCCGAGAGATTGTTGTGATGTGATTTAAAAATTTATGAGGCCGAAGGCCCGAGTAAGCGCTTATTGATCTAGCGCTTGGTCACGAATCATGGTGGGGTGGGTTGGGGGACTGAGATAAAGGGGCTAGTGCCCGGGAAATTAGAAAAGCATAGTTCTGAAAGAAGAAATCTGTAGGGATTCTTGATTGAACGAGAATCACAAAGAATGAAAACTGAACACTTTCTTGAATTAGATTTGTTTATGAATGTTGTGGGATTTGTTAAGGATTGATGGCCTGACAAATTCTGATTGTCTTCACATTGTGTTTGCATAATTTTAACGAGTGACATAACCGATTAGAGTTGACACTGAGTGCAAAGAAATGGAGGAGACACAAAATGCTTCCAGTTCAGAGAACGAAGCTAAAGGGATGGATGTTCATTTGGGAGTTAAAGGGTCGAACTCCAATGGGCATGGAGAAGAGATAGATAAGGAAGGGCATATGATGAAAATCATTGAAATATTGCATAAATATGCCCAAACTCACCGAGAAGATAGCAAAAAGATCATGAAATCTAAGTAACAACAGGGATACTTCAACTTAAAGATAATGAAGAGTCTGGAGAGAATAGAAAATAAGTTGGACAAGGAGAGAGACTCGAGAAAAACAGGGAGTCACCAGACTTCTGAGGGAAGAATATCAAGGAGTGTTGGTAGACACCATAATCACTCCCAAGGTCACTCTAATAGAAGGGCACACAGTATTTCAAGCCCATCTCCTACCAAAAAGAACATGAGATATGGAGAGAATGAAGTGAAGGGAAAAATGAACAAGATTAAGCCTCCTACGTTTTATGGAGAACATAAGAAGGAGGAAGATGTCGAAACATGGTTTCTTGGCATGAGGAAATATTTCCAACTACAGAATTATTCCTCTCATGCAGAAGGAAGAATTGCAATGTATCAATTGAAGGGAAAAGAATCCATGTGGTGGGATCAACTTGTGCAGGTGCAATACATTAGAGGGAAAGATATCACTTGGAAAGAATTCAAGAGGTATTTCGAGAAGAAATACTTGAATAAAAGATACTATGAAATAAAGATGAAAGAGTTCTTTGAACTCAAATTGGGCAGCATGACCATTGATGAATACGAACGAAGACTTTTGGAATTGTTGAAATATTTTCCATTCATCAAAGATGAGACTGTCAAGATTCAAAGGTATCTGAGTGGACTACCACCTTCCATCGGTGACAAGATCCAGTACAATGACCCTAAGACCATGGAAGAAACTATAAGAAGAGAAAAATGCTTATATGAGAAGCAAAGAAAAAAGCCTACTTTTTAGAAGGCTTGGGATGGCCAGAAGAAGTTTAAGAAAGAGCAGAGGAAGAAGGGAAACGAACCTTCCTTTTTCAAAAACAGTCCTCAAGGACAAACACCATTTAGAGAGCCGAGAATGGTTGATGTAGGGGAACAAAGGCTAAGGCAGATGCCCATTCAGTGTTGGGGTTGTCAGGGGAACCACAAGTACAAATATTGTCCCCATAAAATGGCAGAGTGAGAGTTGTCCATAATGTTCAGCAAGATGAAATAGTGGAGGACATGGGTAGTATAATGCCAAGGATCTACGCAGCCCTAGAAAACAAGCAAGTTGAATATCATTCGCACATGATTGAAGTGGAAGGTATGATCAACAACCATGCCTTTACTATTTTAATTGATTCAGGGGCTAGCCATAGTTATATAGATCCTAGAGTGGTGGAAACTTTGCAATTGTCGAGAAGCAAACATGAAAAGTCTTTGTTAGTGCAGTTGGCTACAAGAACCAAGAGGAAATTCACTGAGTTAGTTAAGTCATTTCTAGTGGACATGAATGGACTGAGCACAAAGGATGAATTGAACATTCTGCCTTTAGGTTATTATGATTGTCTAATTGGGATGGACTGATTGGACTAGCACCATGCCATCTTGGACTCTCATAACAAGGATTCACTTTCCTGGATGAGGAAGGAAATCAGAAAACAATCCAAGGAATTCCTACAGTTGTTGATGTCATAGTAATCTCAGTAATGCAGTTGAAGAAGTGCTTCAAGAAAGGATGTCAATTATTTGCATCCCACTTGGAGGAAGCACCTGAGGATAAGGTGTCATAGATCAAATACCATGTGGTACTAAAGGATTTTTAGGATGTATTTCAGGAGGTGCATGGACTACCTCCGAAAAGAGATATTGACTTCTCTGTAAACTTGATGCCTGGAGCAGCTCCATTGTTGAAAGCTCCTTATAGAATGAGTACACCAGAGATGAAAGAGATGCAATTGCATCTTGAAGAGATTCTGAAGAAGGGGTATATACGCCCAAGTGTGTCACCTTGGGGTGCCCTAATCCTTTTCGTGAATAAGAAGGACAGGATGCTGAGATTGTGTATCGATTTCAGACAATTGAACAAAGTAACTGTAAAGAAAAAATATCCTCCGTCGAGGATTGATGACCTCTTCGATAAGTTGAAGGATGTGAAGATATTTTCAAAGATAGACCTTAGGTTGGGATATCACCAAGTAAGGATAAAGGATGAAGACATCAATAAGACCACCTTTAGAACAAGGTATGGTCATTATGAGTTCACAGTGGTGTTGTTTGGGTTGTCAAATGCACCCGTTGTTTTTATGTGCCTAATGAATGTTGTATTTAGGGACTATCTAGACAAGTTTGTCACAGTCTTCCTGGATGAAATTCTAGTGTATTCCAAGTTGGAGGAAGAGCATGAAAAACATATGAGGATGGTGTTGCAGGTGTTAAGAGAGCACCAACTATATGCTAAGTTGAGCAAGTACTCGTTTTATCAGGAGCATATCCATTACTCGGGGCATATTATTTCGAAGGATGGGATAGTTGTAGATCCTGAGAAGATTGAGGCCATTAGAGAATGGTCAGCTCCAAATAATGTGACAGAAGTCAGATCCTTTGTGGGTCTAGCTGGTTATTACAGAAGGTTTATCATAGGGTTCTTGAGGATAGCTCACCCTATCACTTCCTTGCAAAGGAAGGAGAAGAAACTTCAGTGGATAGAGGAATGTGAGAGAAGCTTCCAGCGATTGAAGCAGTTGTTAACCAGTGATCCAATCGTGAGGATTGCAGAACAAAATGAAGATTTCATGGTGTGCACAAATACATGCAAAGAAGGCCTGGGAGGATTCCTCAGTTAGAATGGATTCATAATTTTTTATGAATCCAGAAAGTTGAAACATCACGAAAATAACTACGCAACTCATGATTTGGAGTTGGCGACCATCGTTCACGCTCTAAGGAAATGGAGACATTACCTCATGGGAAGGAGTTTTGAATTGAGTACATACCATATCGGTCTGAAGTACTTGTTTGATCAGCCAACCCTGAATGCTAGACAAAGTAGGTGGTTGGATTTTCTTTGTGAGTACAATTTTGATATCAAGCATATCAAAGGGAAGGAGAATAAAGTGGTTGATGCACTCAGCATGAGAGTGCATGAATTTCATGCTACAACCATTAGCATGTACCAAAATGATATTAAAGGAAGAATTTCAGAGGCTGCAAATACAGATTTGCAGTACAGAGATTTGGTAGCAAAGATACAACACGGTAAGATGCCACGGAAAGTGGAAAATTATAAATTGGAAACCAATGGAACACTTTTGTACAAGAATAGAATTTGTGTACCTAATGTCCAAGACTTGAAACTTATGATTTTGAATGAAATGCATAATGTGCCTTATGCTGGGAACCCTGGATATCAGAAAATTGTGGCAGCAGTCAAGAGCCATTACTTTTGGCTAAGTATGAATAAAGAGATTGCAGAATACATAGCCAGATGTATGGAGTGCCAGAAGGTTAAAGCTTAGCATAGGCACCCAACAGGGTTGCTGCAACCTTTACCCATTCCTGAGTGGAAGTGGGAGATACTGAAAATGGATTTCATCAAAGGATTGCCCAAAATGGGCAAGCAACATGATTCAATCATGGTGGTGGTGGAAAATCTTACGAAAGATGCGCATTTTATTCCATTAAAGACTACTCACAAGGAAACTAACGTTGCTGATATTTTTATGAGGGAAATAGCACGATTGCACAGTATTCCCAAGACAATTGTGTCTGACAGGGACCCGAAATTTACCTCAAAGTTCTGGAAGCTGTTGTTCAAAGGATTCAGAATGAATCTGAACTTCAACACTACTTATCATCCTAAGTTTGATGGACAGACAGAGAGGGTGAATAGAGTAATGGAAGACACACTAAGGATGTATGTGATGGACCAACAATCTAAATGGGAAGTCTACCTACACTTGGTAGAATTCACCTACAATAATGGGTATCAAGCATTATTGAAGATGAGCCCATTTGAAGCACTTTATGGAAGAAATTGCAATACTCCAGTAAGTTGGGATAATCCAGCTGATAGAGGAGTGGTTGGGCCAGAGTTTCTCAAGGAAATGGAAGAACAAATGCTAAAAATTAAGCATAATTTAAAGGATGCCCAAGACAAGCAGAAAATTTATGCTGATAAAAACAGAACCAACAGAGAGTTTAAAGTGGGAGATCATGTTTTCCTGAAAGTAAATCCAATAGAAGTTCCCTGAGGCTAGGAAACTGTTTGAAGTTGGCAGCCAGATTTTGTAGGCCATTTGAAATCCTAGAAATGATTGGGCCAGTTGCATATGTGCTTGCATTACTTGCATCCATGACTGTACATAATTTGTTCCATGTTTCATTTCTTAAGAAATATATACCTGATGCTAATCATGTTACCGATTGGAATGTGATTCAGGTGGAGCAAGAATTTGTCTTGCAAGTGCATCATGTGCGCATATTGGACCAGAAACGAAAACAACTTTGGAATCGAGCCATAGGGCTTGTAAAGGTCCTGTGGACCTAGTATGGTCCTGAGGATGCGACATGGGAGAATGGGGATGCTATGCGGGCAGAATACCCACATATTTTTGAATATTTTGAAAATCTTGTTGATGTTGTGTAAAAGGTGCACTGAGGACAGTGCAAAAATAAGGGGAGGGGATTTTAATACCCCAAGGACGTGCCCCAGTTATATTGTGTATTGTAATCATGTTTATAGGATGGTGAGCCAAGTGTATATAAGCTGGTGGGATTATGTGTTATTTAGGTCGGAGAGCCTAGGTGTTAAAGGCCAGGAGCCTGATTTTTGTATATGTAATTATGCAGATCATTAATAAAATATAAACATCGCTACGTGTCGACCGACCATGAATAAATTGTGATGGAGGACTAAGATTCCACAAGGTTAGGTAAGGGAGAGGGGGTTAAACGGTTGGAAAGAGTGGCTAAGCTTAGGGGCTTAAGTCCTTGAGAATAATATTTTTTTATTATTCCAAAGTTGTGTGAAAGACATGTTTTTTTATCCTAAGTCCTAGGAGAGGTAATGCATGTAGCTCCAACATATGAAAAAAGGGAACGCATGCAACTCCAAGAAGACAAGTATCGACCTAGGCGCATGTAGGTAAAATATAAAGTGTCAAATGAGTTGGGGGTTTGTTCTGCCAGTTTTCCCGATCCCCCGTCTAAAAACCGTGAGACCGCTATAATCGACCTCTGCTTAATTTTTTTGTCATGCATCCCAAAAATGAGAACCGTGAAGCCGACCGATGTATTTTCATGAATCTCGTGGCCTCTATATTCGACCTTTTCAATATTCACGTAGGCACCTGAAAACTGAAAATCCATGAACCATTCAGTGTCTTCTGAGGAAACCGACACCTGAGTAATTTCCTTAGTTGTGTTTTGTTTTAGCATGGGTTGTTGCCACCTACAGTGCCATGCCCATCTGATGTTGCTACTGTCATCCCTGTTTGAATGAGTGTTGAACCATTGTTGTTGTTCTCACATGGCCGGAGTTGAGTCGAGGAGTGTGATGAAGAAGCAGGTTGTTAGGCATGTAGTAGAAGAGGCGGGTTGTCAGGCCTGTGAGCACCTCTCTCTAGGTGAGAGAGTCTATTGGGAAGTGGTTTTCTTCTAGAGAGAGTCCAGCACCAGCTACAAATCTCTGATAATTCTTGATCAAGCCTGTTGTCGAGACCCAGAGATGGAGGTGAAGCCCTGATGGACTATGATTGTGAAGGTGTATACTCCCAGGTGGAACAAGAATGTGGGGAATGAGAGCTTGTGAGTAGTGGGCATAAGAAGGCTCCTGGAGAGAATCCTTCCAGTTGAATTGTGTAATTTTCTTGTAACCTCAGCATATTATAGGATTCCCTTGCCTTGGGTGGAGCTTAGTCTCAGCTCGGGGGTGACCCACTGTTGAGCGTGATGAGTAGTGTTGTCTAAGACTGGGAGGTTCGTGGAAGGTTTGCACGTAGTTGGTGGAGCTACTACATTTTCAAAGATAAGTATCATTATATGTTTAATTTCAATTAAAATTCATGTCCGTGATTCTTGTAATATTATCATGTATTCCATTCCAAGTGGAATTATTGTTAATTCTATTTAAGTCTGTATGATGGTAGTAACTCTATGTTAAATGTGTTAATTTGATTTAATATGCATGTTATATATATAATTATGAGAATGTTACACGTATTAGCATTGCCCGACAGTGGGGTTGATTGCTAGGGACATTACAAACATCTACTCAATAGGGGAATCGAACATTTTATTGGTTTGAAACCAAAGGTCCCATAATGGTGCACCCCTATTGGTATGGAAATTTTATGTAGTCCAAGAGTAAAAGGGTTGTAGAGGAACTTTGGAAAGCTAGTATCACAACTCCTAGTAAGAGACCTTATGCTACCTTGAATAGGTAGACTAACAATATTGAAGGATGATATGGAATTAGGCCACATGGAGGACAAGAGGGAAATCATGAGATAGGTTGCAGATCAAGGTAATTACCAGTGGCCTCCATCGACCCATAACAAGTTTTTCTACAACTCAAGCATCTATGAGGGTCGCATGAGATAGGATGGGAATTCCTAGTGTGTCCATGTGACCTCCTCTGGCTAGAATCTAATACAAGTTTTGAAGGCCCAACCCCTCCCCAAACATCACTTGAAGGTCCCTATTGGTAGGATAATGCTATGAATGTGTTATGTTGCACTGGGCTATGGGTCAAGTTCGAACTAGACAACTGGGTCTAGCTAATGTATATTAATATATGAGGATGTTGGGTAGGAGGGTTAGGCCTCCTCCTAAGAGAACGATGACCTATAAATAGGTCATGCCTAGAATTTTACCGATCTTGTGAAAACCCATAACCGACCCCCTAGAATTTGTAGAGTTTCCAAGATACCTACATAGAAGATCTAACAAACAATGAAACATACACAACATGAAATCGTGTGAAGAGAAGAGACAAAAATGGAGGAAATGATGATAGAATTTATATTAAGCAAATTCCACACACAAAAGGTGAATAATTTATAATAGATATAGGATACATGAGTAACTAATGTGTTATAGTAGTGATATAGAGAGATCTAGAAACTCACTGATAGACACTAGAGTGAACTACCACCTACTTCTAGTTAATTTATGCATGCAATCATTATTTAACTAATTCACACGTGTGGAAGTGAGAGAAACAAATGCAACTGTTGTTGATAAAACCAAGGTTTCCATGCATGAGTGACTTCCACTAGTGTAATTTGGTGTAACTGACTCTGAACTGAAGAGGAACATCCTATTTTGTAGGCGAATATTCTCTAGAGATAATATTTTCATTTAAGGAAGCGTTCTCAACATTAGACTATCAAACTTAGGAAAATAATTCTAGGTGAGTGTGTAATATCTCCAACACCCTCCCTGAACACTACTAGGGTGTAAATGATGAATGGGTCCCAGAAACCAAGGCCATGCTAGGTACCCATTGTACTGTTAGAAAAACAGGATTGTGGAGCAATAAAATAAAACAAATGCGGAAACAAAACACAGAAGATACACAATACAAGAGAGAGACAGATTTGCGTGGTTCACCCAGTGTGGGCTACGTCTACCAGAGAAATTTCCAGGTCCTTCCTTTATTATTATCTAGCAAATGAAGGGATACAACCTACAAAAAAACCTGATGTAACTTCCTCTTCTTTCTCTCACAGTCTCCTCTCTCAGAATACAATATTCACCACCATCCATAGTTGCGATACATTTCCCTCATAAAAGAGGGTTGCCTTCTAGGGAAAAAAAAACCTAACATAATATCTACCATTAGATCTACGAAATTATAATGAACGGTCCAGATTTACAATGAAATTACAATATACTTTTACAAGGCAATTTTTGCTTCGGGGGCTTCGGCCCCGAACCCCCACTGGGGGCCCGCTTGCCCCCAGACCCCCTAGCTGGGGGGATAGCCCCCCCTGAACCTGCAGAGGGGGTACCCCCCCTTTGCACTCCCTCGCATGGAAGAGTGTACATACTTGTGGGGTGTAAATACTTCATGGGGTATAAACACGGTTGAAAGTAAAAGACCTATAAATCAAGAAGATAATCAGGCTCCACAACCAACAATCTCCCACTTGGAGACTGATCTCAACAACTCCACCGTTGCTATATATGCTGGACTCTGAACCTTCTTGGAACTGGCAAATTTCTCATCTTCATCTTCATTCTTGAAGACAAACTGAAACTGAGCAAGAACTCAGTTTCTCCCTGGTTAATCCCTTTGTTAACATGTCTGCAAGATTCTGGCTAGTGTGTATCTTTTCCAGCTTCAATTGTCCATCTTCCAAGGCGGATCGTATGAAGTGGTACCTCAACTGTATATGCTTAGTATTTGAATGAAAGGCTGAGTTCTTTGCAAGGTGAATGGCACTCTGACTATCACAGTACAACCTGTTGTTCTCCTACTTCTTTCCCAATTCCTCCATAAACCTTTGTAACCAAATCATCTCTTTACTAGCCTCTGTAGCAGCAACATACTCTGC
>ML779141.1:347478-366485 GCA_009831015.1 Picea engelmannii | reverse complement strand
TTCCATCTTCCGACATTTCTCCCACTCGAACAAGGAACCCTCTTTTCCTGCGAGTTACCTTATGCTCTGATACCAGTTGTTAGAAAAACAGGACCGCGGAGCAATAAAATAAAACAAATGCAAAAACAAAACATAGAAGATACACAATACAAGAGAGACACAGATTTACGTGGTTCACCCAGTGTGGGCTACGTCCACCAGAGAAATTGCCAGGTCCTTCCTTTATTATTTCCAGCAAATGAAGGGATACAACCTACATCAAAACCCGTTGTAACTTCCTCTTCTTTCTCTCACAGTCTCCTCTCTCAGAATACAATATTCACCACCATCCATAGCCATGATACATTTCCCTCATAAAAGAGGGTTGCCTTCTAGGGAAAAAAAAAACATAACATAATCTATACCGTTAGATATGCGACCTTATAATGAACGGTCCAGATTTACAATGAAATTACAATATACTTTTACAAGGCAATTTTTTCTTCGAGGGCTTCGCCCCCGAATCCCCGCTTGCCCCCAGACCCCCCAGCTAGGGGGATATCCCCCCCGGACCCCGCAGAGGGGGTACCCCCCCTCTGCACTCCCCCGTGTGGAAGAGTGTACATACTTCTAGGGTGTAAATACTTCATGGGGTATAAACACGGCTAAAAGTAAAAGACCTATAAATCAGGAAGATAATCAGGCTCCACAACCAACATGTACAATGCATCTAAGAATGAAACATTGAAAAGTGAGGAAATAGGGCAAAACTCATGAGAAAACCCCCCCCTCAAAGTGAAATGTATCAAAATATTAAAAAAAAAATTCTAAACAACTATGTCATTCACTCCAAGGAGACCTTGCAAATGTGCAAGATTATGTTTGGTGAATATTTTGTTGAAGAGGTAGATGTGGTATATATCTGATGAAGTAGATGCACTAGTGAGATGTCCACATATATCCACCTTCTCTTATTATGAAGAAGAATATCCAAATACATGTGAAGTTTGGATGAAACTTTGAAAATCACACGACCATTTCCAGAATGCTGAAAATTTGCTCATTTTAAAATGCTCATAACTTCACTTCCCAGACTCCTTTTTGGATGATTTTTTTTTTTTTAAATTGGGTATTTTTCCGAGAGGAATTAAAATATCCAGTTTTTTATGCAAATTCGTCTCATAAAATGTTGTAAATGAATTTGATGTTCGCAGCCCCCTTTTTGGCTCCTAAGATGCATGCAAGGGAGTCTCTACCTGTGGCTCCTGGGACGCATGGATGGCACATGAAAAAGTTTCTTCATGTAGCTCCTAATATGCATGGATGATATATTATGTATGTGATTTAGAAAACAGATCTGAAATGGAGTAGACATCATATTCAATGAATGGAACAAAAAGTTGTACAAATAGTTGTGTAGAAGGCTCTTCAAATTGAGAGGATTGATCTTCCAGTGGATTTTCTACTAGATATATTTTATCAACCTTTTGCATGAATTTTTCCTTATTCCAAAAAAGAACCTCCAATTTGGTCCATAATTCGTTTGGAGTTGAGTCTTATGATTCATCATCTACTTGATGATAACTTTCAAGAGAAAAAGACAATCTGATACATCCTATGGCCATATCTTGTCTATTGAGAAAGTCATTTATCTCATTGGAAGAATCGGGATATACTTTCATTTCCATGGTTATTTGGTATACTCCCTTACTTCTGAAAAGAAGTAGAATCTCTGGCTTCCACTCCAAATAGTTATGAGGTGTGATAATTATTGTCGATGAGTAAAACATAGATTTCATATTCCTTACTGTTTTATTTCGTCTTCGATACCTAGAAAAGAGTTCTAGTGGTGCAATCATCATTTAATTGATTCACACGTGTGGAAGTGAGAGAAACACATGCAACTGTTGGTGATAAAAATGAGGTTTCCATGCATGAGTGACTTCCACTACTCTAATTGAGTGTAAATGACTTGGAACTGAAGAGGAACATCCTATTTTGTAGGGGAATATTATCTAGAGAGAGTATTCTCATTTAAGGAAGTGTTCTCAACATTAGACTATCAAACTTAGGAAAATAATTCTAGGTGAGTGTGTAATATCTCCAACACCCCCCCTGAACACTACGAGGGTGTAAATGATGAATGGGTCCCAGAAACCAAGGCCATGTTAGGTACCCATTGCACAATGCATCTAAGAATGAAATATTGAAAAAGTTAGGAAAGAGGGAAAACCCCCCCTCAATGTGAAATGTATTAAAATATTAAAAAAAAGGAAGTTGGTAAGCAACTATGTCCTTCACTCCAAGGAGACCTTGCAAATGTGCAAGCTTATCCTGGGTGAATATTTTGTTGAAGAGGTAGATGTCGGTACATATCCGATGAAGTGGATGCACCATTGAGATGTCCACATATATCCACCTTCTCTTATCGTAAAGAAGAATATCCAAATCCATGTGAAGTTTGGATGAAACTTTGAAAATTGCACGACCATTTCTAGAATGTTGAAAATTTGTTGATTTTAAAATGCTCATAACTTCACTTCCCAAACTTCTTTTTGGATGATTTGTTTTTTAAATTGGGTATTTTTCTGAGAAGAATTAAAATATCCAATTTTTTTTTCTGCAAATTCTTCTCATAAAATGTTGGAAATGAATCTGATGTGCGCAACCCCCTTTTTGGCTCCTAAGATGCATGCATGGGAGTCTCTACATGTGGCTCCTCGGATGCATGAATGGTGCATGAAAAAGTGTCTTCATGCAGCTCCTGATATGCATGGATGATATATTTTGTATATGATTTAGAAAACATATCTGAAATGGAGTAGACATCATCTTCAACGAATGGAACAAAAAGTTGTGCAGATCCTTTTGTAGAAGGCTCTTCAAATTGAGAGGATTGATCTTCTAGTGGATTTTCTACTGGCTATATCTTATCAACCTTTTGCATGAAATTTTCCTTATTTCCAAATAGAACCTCCAATCTGGTCCATAATTCGTTTGGATTTGAGTCTTATGATTCATCATCTACTTGACGATAACTTTCAAGAGAAATAGAAAAGTTGATACATCCTATGGCCATATCTTGTCTATTGAGAAAGTCATCTATCTCATTGGAAGAATCATGATATAATTTCATTTCCATGGTTATTTGGTATAATCTCTTACTTCTGAGAAGAACTACAATCTTTCGCTTCCACTCCAAATAGTTATGAGGCGTGAGAAGTATTGTCGACGAGTAAAACATAGATTTCATATTCCCTATTGCTTTGTCGTCCTCGATACCTACAAAAGAGTGTTAGTGACGATCCTTGCTAGAATCCCGTGGGATACGATACCATGTAGAGTTTTTGAGATACCTACACAGGAGATCTAGCTAACAATGAAGCATGCACACATGCAATGGTGTGAAGATAAGAGACAAAATGGAGGAAAGAATGAAATAATTACTATTAAACGAATTCCACACACAAAAGGTGAATAATTTACAATAGATATAGGCTGCATGAGTACCTAATGCGCCATAGTGGTGATCTAGGGAGATATAGACACTCACTGATAGACACTGGAGTGAACTGCCACCTAGTCCTAGTTAACAAATCCATGCAATCATTAGTTAACTAAGTCACATGTGTGGAAGTGAGAGAAACACATGTAGTTGTTGGTGATAAAACTGAGGTCTCCATGCATGAGTGACTTCCACTAGTCTAACTGAGTGTAACTAACTCTGAACTGAAGAAGAAAGTCCTATTTCGTAGGGGAATATTCTCTAGAGAGCATATTCTCATCTAAGGAAGTGTTCTCAACATTGGACTATCAAACTTAGGAAAATAATTCTAGGTGAGTTTGTAATATCTCCAACAGAATCCACCAAAGTCAAAGTAGTTGACATGGTGACCTAACATAAACTCAGTCCATAATTTCCTAAGGAAATGCAAAGGGACCTCCCTATTATTGTAGGGAGGTTTGTAAAAAAATGTGAACCACATATCCATCCAGATGTCTATAAAAGGTTGGAAGGTGCACAAGTCCATGAAAATTATTTTCTTTGTGAGTGGAGGTTGTGTTTCAATTCTAGGGTTAATAAACAATTTCATCAAATATTGTTTTGAAAAGTTGATTTCTCTGACCTAGTTTCTACCTAGACCTATCCTAAAATAGTCAAACATTTTGTCCTTGTAATACAAAAATATGTGATAATTAGCCTTGGGAATTCACAATTGAAGTAACAATGGTATCTAATTATGTTGCTAGTGAAATTTGTGAGGGTTCTCTTGTATTTCTTAAATATTGTATAAGGTTTATTAATGACCTCAACCCTACATTAATTTCAAAGTTTATATTTCCATTTTATGGGTGGATTATGGTCTATTTTCATGTGGTAATGGTGGGTTTGGTTTTTCTCCATACGGGCTCCATGTTATCTAAATATGTTGCATTTAAATAGGGAAAAATTAAATTTTATGAGTTGTTATAATTTAAAAAAATTATGAAATATAAAAACAATAAGTTTTAGAAAATTACCTTGAATCAACCAAGCACCACATAAACATAGTCCAATGTTGCCTACTCAAAATATCCTAAAATTTTTCCTCAATGAACTTATTATTGTGGCCTTTTTTCCTAATTAAATTTATAGGAATGCATGCACGCTCTAAGAATGTGCACACATTCTTAGGAAATAAAATGACACATTCTTAGGAAATAAAATGAGTTCTTAAGCATCCTTCTTTAGCATTGGTTTGGTATATTGAATGGGAGACTCATAGATGCATTCACATTACTAAGAATGTGAGAACGTATTTGTGTGTGCATGTTCATGAGAACCCCATTGCCATGTTTTTTACCATCTCTATATATATAATGATTCATACTAATTTAATTTTAATATATTAGGTGGGTAACTTCCAAAAAAATCTACATATTAAAAATATCAAGATGAAAAAAAGAAATTGTAGAAAATGTATGTGTATTTAAGAACAAACGACCTAATACACATATAGGTCTATTTACTTATACACATGGTTCATGGCATTGAAATAATAGGTGTCAACACATGGTTCATGACATAAAATAACAGGTGTCATATTAACTACGTGGATGTTACGTGGATGTTTTCCTTTGAGAGATATATAAAAACACTAAACATATATGTCAACATAGACACATTCATAGGGATGTTACGTGGATGTTTTTCTTTGAGAGGTATATAAAAACACTAAACATATATGTCAACATAGACACATTCATAGGGTTGCATGTCTAGAGAGTATGTATTGAATGAATCATTTTTCTTCCTATGTGAATTCTTTGGTAAATATTTTGATGATGGACCATAATTATGGAATGAAATAGTGAAGAGTATAAGAATTCTCTCTATCCATATACTTAGATTCTTTTAGTGAATTTGACATAATGCAAAGAAGCTTTTCTTCCTTTAAGGATATAAAATGTATTCTAACCAACTTAAAATTTGAAAAAAAAAAATGAAAACCTAAAAATATATATTTAATATATTTATGGATATTTCATTTATGTTCCATTGATAAATTATAAGATTTATAAGCAATACCAATTTATTATTGAAATCAAAATTATTAAATTCATAACCCCTTCATTCCTTATTGAAAGGATTTATAAACAATACCAATTTATTATTGATTATTGAAATCAAAGTTATTAAATTCATCACCCCTTCATTCCCCATTGAATATATATAATAAATCATATTTTGACTACCATAGATTTTATCTAATCTCTTTTTTTTATTATATATATATTATTAATTATTAATTATGTATGTTCCATAAACATACTTTTACTTAAAGTAAAAGTTTTAAGTAATTTTTTTTTTTTTTAAATAAACAATAATTATTAATTTTTTAAATTAAAAATTTTAATTTGAATATTAAATCAATATTATAATATTTATTAAATAAATATATTTTTAAATATAAACAAATATATTTCTATAAAAAAAAATTATAATTATTTTGTATTTAAATTATAATTTTAAAGTTGTGATTTAATTGTATATTCACTATTTTATAGGTTACAATATGGTTTGTCTTTTTATTATTCTTTATTTATAACATTTTTATTGTGGGTTTAATGATTAAGAACAAAAGTTTTTTTTTTTAATTTATAGTTTCAAATCCAAAGAAAATAAATTAAAATTCAAAAAAATTAGATTTAAATACAAACATAATAGAGTATCTACAACTCCCATTTTATTAACCATGATCTTAAAATTAAATTATTATTATTATGTAAAAATTATTAAAATAAAACAAATTATCCATTTATTATATAATTTTAGTTTTTTAACTTCCTAATTTATTATAACATGTTTATTTTAAAAAGTTAAAAATCCATAAATATATATTTAATATATTTATGGATATTTCATTTATATTGCATTGAAAAATAATCAAAACTAAAAATTTTAAGTATTTTTAGACTAATAAACAACTCCAACTATTAAATTTTTAAACCAAATATTTCAATTTGAATATTAAATTAATATTATAATATGTATTAAATAAATATATTTTTAAATATAAATAAATATGTCATATATATAATTGTTTTTTTAAATTATTTTATATTTTAATTATTATTTTAAAATTGAGATTTAGTTGTATATTCCCTATGGTATGGATTATAAGATGGTTTTTCTTTTTATCATTCTATATTTATAACATGTATATTGTGGGTTTAATGATTAAGAACCGTGAGTTTCTTCTTAAAAAGTTACAGCTTCAAATTTAAAGGAAATAGATTCAAATCCAAAAAAAATATAGTATGTACAACTCTTTAGACTTTATTAATCATGATCTTAAAATTAAATTATTATTGTTATGTGAAAATTATTAAAATTAAAAAAAATATCCATTCTTTAAGTTTTATATGATTTTAGTTTTTTAACTTCCTAATTCATAACATGTTTATTTTGAAAAGTTGAAAATCTAGAAATATATATGTAATATATTTATGGATATTTCATTTATGTTCCATTGAAAAATAATCATCAAACCTTTTCCTTTTTCTCTTCCTTCTTTTCTTTTTTTTTTAAGTAAAAAAGGAGGATCCTGTTATATTGAAGTTGCAGGTTTACAAAGTCGTTTGGAGCGCCAGTTGTCCCGCCTAAAAAGGAAACCGAGACAGCTGGCCATTCCATGCCACTCGTTTTCAAATAAAAATAACCAGGTTGTCATCCGTCCTGCTCAAAGGAAACCAGGACACATGGTCGTCATTAGTTTAAGTTTGTTCCTTAATTCACTACTGGCAACATAACTATAGTCTAACTGAGCTAAAGCTCTGGTTTGAAACAAAAGAAAATTTCTAACTATGATCATTCACAAAGCCTTTTACCTGGTGTTCTCATCATCTTTGCCATTCTTTCCCAGTCTGACTAGAATCGCGTAGGCCTTTGCGCACGTAGGGCATTGTCGGCATGGAGATGTGCTGGAGTAAGAAGCATACATCATGTCGAGGCGTTGGCTGATTTGGATGGCCATGTGGATTTGGTCTTCCACCATGCTGTGCGTTTCAAAAATAAGTTCCAGGTGCTCCGGGTGGAGGAGTGGAGGCTGGTCCGGCCATTCTCCCTGAGGGGAGGAGAGGGGAATTTGCTCATGTTCATCAATCTCCTCCTTGTCTTCATTTTCATTGCCACCTTGTTGTCCTTATAGCTTGTCCTATCGTGCCACTTCCTCTGGAGGTTCGTCGCTTGTTGAATTTTCCTTTTCTTCTGTGTTGCCCAGGAATTCTTCCTCAACATAGCAATTTGTGTAATCCCCTGCTGGGTCATGTTCTTTGTGAATGTGTGTCATTACTGGAACCTGAGGCTTGACATCATTCACGAAATAGGTGGGGAGATCCCAATTATTTGGCACAGTGAAGAGGAGATGTTATGGTGGAACCTGGATGGGTTTGTCTAGAACAATATCCTCCACATATGCCATGGGAGGCGTTCTGGTTCTCCCAGGCTTCCTGGTTCTTCGAGTGCATGCCATAGCCAACACTTTTTTGAACTTCTTCTGCCGCTTCCTACGGGAGTCAGATGCATACCACGACGCGCCTTTGCAAGGCCGTCCCCTTGCTCTCAGCATGTGGAGAAGCAGAGCTATAACCGAAATGCCGACTAGATGAGTGTCTCTGCTCCAACACTCTGAAGGTTCAGCCTTCAGCCATTCAATTTCCAAATGCATCTCATATCCATCAGGACGACTGATAAGGATGAAGGTGACCGTGACAGCCTTGGCCATTAAGGCTATGTTCTTAGTGAACTGATCTGTCGTCCTCTTCACTCGCATGAGAGGCTTCGTCCACTGGTGTTGGCTTCTCGGGCTCACTCCCATCTTAATGGTGAGGAGATGGGAGCCAGTGGCCATTAATTATGGCTCTGCCCAGCCCGTTCCTACGTGTCCTCCCTTCTCGATGTGGCACCCCATCCGGGGGTTGGAGATCCCTGTTGGCCAAAGCATGACACCGATCTGAGATGTCAGAGCTTCCAGAGATGTGTGCTTCCCAATATATGTGTTATGTCTCCTTTGCAACCCCTTCATTTGCCAAACAGTCTGCTACCCTGTTTGCGTCTCTTTTCACATGAGAGGGTATGATGTTGAGGTTAGTTATAAGGAGGCTTCTGAATTCCTCTAGCAGCCCTAAGAGTCACCAACTGGGTGATATTTTCAGCGGGTTTTCCCCATGGAGGATCTTGGTGATTAGCTGGATGAAAATCTGTGAGTCCCCCTCCAAGATGAGCTTGTGACGATGTCTATCGATTGCTACTTGGATACCTTGCAAGAGGCCCGTTATCTCTGCCGCATTGTTTGTGGTTTCCAACAAGTAACCTACTACTAGACAAAGGATCTCTCCATTGGATTTTCTGAGTGTGGCTCCATATCCTGCTGGTCCCGGGTTCCCTTTGGAGGCCCCATCGAAGTTGATCTTTATGAAATCTGTTGGAGGAGGGGTCCAGATGGTTGGGCTGCTACGCTGATGTTTAGGTGCCTTTATCATCAATTGATTGGTCAGGTTAGGTTGTCAGTTGTGGAGTATGGATTGCTCCTCTGGGTTGCAATTTAAGTCCTCTAGTTTCCAGGGTTTGCTTCTAATTGTTTCCTTGACAAGTGTAACAATTTTTTCCCAAGTTAAGCCCGGTGTGGAGGCTTTGGAGTGAAAGATTATTTTGTTTCGTTCTTTCCATATTTTCCAGAGAATGAATCCTAGCAGGAGTTGCCAAATGTATTCTAGCAAAGGATTGTTGTAGGTGATTGAGTCCCAATTTTCAAGCGTATCATTGATGTTTCTCCTATTTTGATTGGATCGGCGCATTATTTGAGCTCCTTGGTCCCAAATCCACTGACTGAAGGAACATCTGTTGAATAGATGTTCCTTGGTTTCCTCTTGTTGGTGGCATAAGATGCATATTGAGGGTCCAATGAAGCCTCTTCTCCTGAGGTTGTCCCAGGTTAGGAATCTGTTGTGTGCAATAAGCCAGAGGAAGGTGGACACCTTGGGCCAAAGTACAAGGTTCCAAACCTTGTTCCATATGTTCTCCCTATCTTCATTTTGATAGTTGCCTTGTAGGTAGTAGGCTTCTTTGACTAAGAAGTTTCCAGTAGTGGAGTGTCCCCATCGAAGAATATCTGGGCCTTCTCGATTGGGGATTTTTCAGTGACTTGCATAGTGTTGCCAAGCTTGCAGGTTTAAGTCCTTTGGTACCCCTAATTCCTTATTAGAGGTTTTCCAATAACGCCATTGTAGTCTCTGATCCATGTGTTTCCAAAGATCTTTCACCCTCAAAAGTGTGTCCTGGTTTAGAGACTATTTGAGGGGGTGTAGCTCTTCCAAGTCACTTAGAGGTTTGAGTTGTTGCCACAAGTCCTGCCAGAACATAGCGCTTTCTCCATTTCGGACCTCCCAAAAGGCATGATTTTGCACCAGGTCTCTGTTTTTCCATGATGTGTTCCAAATATTAGATCCCTATGTTCGAACATTGTGTCAAATGAGCTGGTTTTCTTGTGTGAGAGGAGCGTACTTCTGCTTCCATATTCGCGCCCATAAAGTTGTTGGTGTTTTTAACCATCTCCACCACATTTTGGCTCCCATTACTTGGTTGAGTTTACCTGGATCTTGGAGTCCCAACCCTCCCATACTTTTTGGTGTGTAGATCTTGTCCCATCCTACTAGCGCCCACTTATTATTTGGTTGGTGTCTGTGCCAAAGGAAATTTCGCTAGAGGTTCCTTATTGCTTTGATGACCTGCTTGGGAGCCTCTAGGGCTGTGAAGAGGTAGGTAGGCAGGGTTTGTAGGACAGACTTGAGCAAGACCAGCCTAGTTGCGATGTTGAGGGGTCTGAAGGTCCAGTTTCTCAGCCTATTGGAGATGGAAAGAAGAAGGTTGTCCCAGGAAATGGATCTGGCCGTTGTGCCCGTTAGAGGAATTCCTAAGTAGTTAGACAGAAGGGTGCTCTTGGTTATTCCCAAGAGTCTGGAGATATGAATTTGGATAGCTGCCAGAGTGTTAAAGAAGTAGAGTTTGGATTTGTCAAGGTTGAGAGTCATGCCTGACGCCTCTGTGGAATCAGAGAGGATGGAGTTATGCTTGTTTTCCTCTCTTGCGGTTGGGGAGTTCATGAGTAGGGTATCATCAACAACTTGACTATGTGAGGGTGTCGGTTGGATATTGTGCAGAGGTAAGCCTTTGAGAGATCCTTCTAGGACCGTTGACTTGATATAGCATCCCAGGCCTTCCTCCATGAGCACAAACAAAAAAGGTGATAGGGGGTCACCTTGTCTGATACCTCTAGATGGTGAGAATGGTCAGGATAGGACCCCATTGACTAGGATGGAGAGGAAGGTTGAGGAGGTAAGGTTTAATATCCAATTTACCCATTGCTGATCAAATCCGAACGAATCTAAAATGGCTCGAAGGTACTGCCAGCTAACTCTATCAAAAGCCTTTGAAAGATCAAGTTTGATTAGAATACCTGGAGTTTTTGTCAACTTGAGAGAGTGGATGACCTCATGAGACAAAATGGCGTTGTCCATAATTTGTCTACCTTCTACGTACCCTGCTTGTTCCTTCGATATGAAAAAGGGTAGAATTGGCTTGAGGCGATTCACCACCACCTTTGTTATGATTTTGTAAATGACATTGCAGAGAGTGATAGGTCTGAACTGTTTAGGATTTGTGACCCTCTCCTCTTTTAGAATTAGGGTGAGAAAAGTAGCATTGAGGGTAGGGAGGACTTGGCCCGAGGTTCGCGATTCCTCTACTACCTCCAAAACTTCTTCCCTAATTAGGTCCCAACAATGATGGAAGAATTCAGTGGTAAATCCATCCGGACTTGGGGCCTTCCCTGAGGACATATCTTTTACTACTTGGTCCACTTCTTCTTGGGTGATAGGTTGCATCAGGGCTGCGTTCTATTCAGGAGTCACCATAGAGGGTATACGATTGGTTACTCGCCTGATTGTTGTAGTTCTATCCTCTCTGGTTTCCGTTAGGAGGTCACGGTAATAGTTGTTAAGCTCTGCTTCTATTTGGGTATGTTCTCTGATTGGATTACCCTTGCCATCCTCCAAATGAGTAATTCTATTAATATGTTGGTGATGCACCATTTCTCTGTGGAAGAACTTTGTATTCTTTTCCCCCTATTTGAGCCATTGTACCCTGGATTTCTGCCTCCACAAAATTTGCTCTTGCTTTATCCTCTCTTCTAGTTGCACTTGAAGCTCCCCCTCCTCTTTCATCAGCTCAACAGTTCAAGTTCCTGAAATGAAATTTTTTTGTATCTCCCCTAGTTTATTCTCTATGCCCTGTATGCTTTGAAATATGTTTCCAAAGGTGTTCTTGTTCCACTTCTTTAGTGCTTGCTTGAAGTTTTTGAGGCACTGCTGGAATTTGTACATTCTTGTGGCATGATCTATTTCTGCCTGAGCCCACCAGGATTTTGCAAGATGATGAAAGTCTGGATGTGAGAGACGAAATTTCTCAAACCGAAAGGGTTTGTATTTGGGTGTTTCCCCTGTTTCTAGATTAAAGGCAATTAGCCAATGGTCCGACCCGAATTTTGGGAGAATGAGACTTTCCATACAAGGCCCTACTTCAATTAGTTCTTTGGCCACAAGGAAGCAGTCCAGACAGCAGGAAACGTGTTGGTTTCTTGACCTACGGTTGGACCAGGTGAAGGTGCCATTGTTATTTTCAATGTCTACTAGCTTTAGTTGATCAATGAGGGTTTTGAACTTACCACTGTCTTGCTCAAGTCTTTTTCTCCCTCCTATTTTTTCTTCCAGTGACAAGATCATATTGAAATCACCACCTAAGATCTAGTTGGGTGTGGTTAGCAATGTTTTGATAAGGGGTAGCCACTCCAAGAGTTTGTCTTTTCCCTGTTGGCTTTGGGGTCCATAGACGTTTGTGATAGCCCCCTCCTAATTTGAACCTATGACCTCGAAGTGGATCATTATTGTGCCTATTGTAGAAAAATATCTGCTTAGAGTAATGTTGCATGGGTTCCATAGTATGGACAGAATCCCTAAGGCCCTTGTGGAGTCTGTTAGAACAAAATCACATCCTCTCCAAATGCGTTGGAAGATGGTTTCTGCATCTTCCCCAACACATTTTGTTTCTTGTAACATTAGAATATCAGGATGTTCTGCTTTGATGCACTCTCGGAGGATCTTTTGTTTGGATCGACCATTGAGTCCTCTAATGTTCTAGGTGATTATATTCATCATAATGCGGGTGGCATTGGGTGGAGGTATCCCTCCGAGAGCTTGTGAATCTTCCCTGAGTTGAGCATAAGATTGCCCGCCTCCTTGATGAGTTGATGCATTGATTTCCTTCCCCTTCTTTTGTTCTCTCACGGTATCCTTTTTGAGTATGAGCTTGAGTCTATGACTATACCTAGACGTGATATGGATCCTGCTGAAGAGTCAAGAAAAACCTTATGTACCTTTCGGAGTTTCTCTTCAGGTAGGGCTTGCAGATCCTTTTGATTGAGGACCTCCTCAAGTTTTTCTAGGTCAATGCCTGCTAGATATCGGTCGTCCAGTTGCATTAAAGTGTCTCCATATATGTCTCCCCTCTCTTCTAGGCATATTTCATGATTTGGGCCTGAGGAGGAAGGGGTTTGGTTCTTTCCTTTACCCTGTTGTTTCTCTTTGTGTGTATCTTGGATATCTTCACCCTCTGGTAGCTGATTCAGAATCTCAAAGAAGTTTTTGGTCAAGATCTTAGGTTTGGGGTCTGGATTCTGCTTTCTTGGAGTGTTTTTTTTTCCTAGCTGTGACAGTGGTGAAGCCATCTTTCTGTGTGGTATTACTTACTTTGGTAGAGGTGGCCATGTTCATGGCATTTCCTGCAACGTAAGGGAATATGTTCGTAGTCTAGCGTTTGTTGCTAGTCTTCATCCTGATATTCTAGAGTTATTGATCCTGGTAGAGTCTTAGAGATATTCATATAAACACATATTTGGGCGTATGAAGTGTACTTCCTTTGCTTTGTGTCTTCTGATGTTTTAATGTAGTGACCCACTATATCCCCTATTCCCATCAGGATTTCCTCCAGCCAAAAATCTTACGGCAAGGAGTATAGGTAGATCCATACTGGAGCCATTGTGAAGTCCTCCTTGTCTGGGTTGAATCGTTCTGTCCAGAATTGAAAGAATAACCCTATCGAGTTGTAGAAATATGGCCTGCTCTCAAATATTCGGTCCCTGTCTTCTAGGTTGAATAGAATGATTGTGAAAAAGCCTTTAGAGATGAGTTGAACCTCGTAGTCACCTTTAGGGTTCCACTAGTGTTTTATCCATCTGTTTAGGTCACATTCTGATGGCCATAGTCCTAGAAACTTTCCAATGAGGGCATGCTCTCTCATGAACTGCGTGTGTTCACCCACTCTTGTTGAGCTTATGAGGTATCTCGGTGGTTTGTCCATTTGTGGGATGCATTTGCTAGGCTCCCACCTGCGGGGTTCTTTTGGATGGGACGTACTGGCTTCCACGTCCATTTCCCTCCTGAGTCCTTGTTCTCTAGAAAGAAGTTGATTGCGTAGCTGCAACGACGGCTCGAATGATGGGCATTTTACTCTTGTACCCAATCGATCGTTGGTCGTAACATTGTTGTATGAGTGGGGTTTCCCCCCTCTTCCGGATTCATTCTGACGGATCAGACCTGGAGACAGTCTGTGCCAGTTCATAGCAGGTGGTTGTTGCACGATGGCTTGTTTCGATCACACAACGAGGCGTGCCGAGAGATTGTTTCAGAGCACTCGGTACATGTTACATGTTACCATAGTAGTACTAAGCCTAAAATTATTCTTGTCGATTATAGTTCCCTCTTCCTTCTTTTCAATCTCAAATCACCCTTTAGAAAAATTTCCACATTCACTTTAGATTTTTAGGATTTATAAGTAATATCAATTTATTATTGGAATCAAAGTTATTAAATTCTTGACCTCTTCATTCAAAACCTCTATATTTTAGTTAAAAGTTATAACCATGGATTATATTTACTCTTCTTCTATTATTAATATTACATTATTATTATTATTATTATGTTTATTTATATAATGTATTATTATTATTATATATGTTCTAGTGAATCTGTCATTACTTAAAGTAAACGTTTTAAGTAACTTTGGACTAATAAACAACTCCAATTATTAAATTTTTAAACCAAAGATTTTAATTTGAATAATAAATTAATATTATAATATTTATTAAATAAATGTATATTAAAATATAAATAAATATATGTCATATATATAATAATTTTGTTTTGTAAATAAAAAAGGACAATTCCTATTAAAACTTGCCAAATACAAAAAAGCACATGTCAACAGTCTGCGAACTTTTCTTCTGAGTTAGTAGAAACCGGGATAGATGGCTGACTGTGATGTCCAAGTCAAAATTGGTGGTCCGTCATCTTCCCTGCCAAAAGGAAACCAGGGCAGGTGGCGGACTGAAGTCTTTACACAATTGTTCAGAGAAAACATGAAAACTATACTGGAAGTAAAACTCGAGATTGAAATGGAAATTAAACAAGCATCTAAGAAGGAAATTGGAACCATGTTTTAGTAGCGCAAGGAACCAGACTAAACTCCAATCCATATAATTATCCGTTATCATCGGATGTTTCATCGCTAGGGTCACCTTTGAGAGGCCCGTTTCGAGTCTGCAACATAAAAGGCCTTACGCACATCGGGCATTTTTTGTCAGCTGGTGCATTTGAGTATGCCTCATATAACATGTTGATACGCTAGTGCATGAGTATGTCGCGATGGATTGGATCTGCCATCTGGCTTCGAATCTCGAACAGTAGCACCAGTTGCTCTGGGTGGAATAATGGTGGGGGTCTCGCCATGGTTCCTAGATTTTCGTGATATGTGGTGGTGCTAGGACTGGGCCACCCTCCACCGACAAACCACCGACAACCTCTCTTGTAGCCTTTTGTACTCCATCCTTGTCTTTTTTCGTCCCAAAATTATCCTCCATCCTGAGCTCCTCATCCTCCTCTGCTGCGCTTGAGATTTTGAAGTCACCTAGAAGCGTGGTGTCCTAGGAGTCAAGGTGGAGGAATTCCTCTGGGAATTCCTCCTCCACTATGCAAGTGTAAGCCTCCTTTGCCTCTCGCACAGGCCTGTCTATGTCTGGTGCACTAGATTCTGTCAAAAAATGGCTAGGGGGATACCAATTAACCGACATGGTGAAGAGGAGGGATTCCAGAGGGAACTATAATGGTTCCTTTGGGATCACTTTCTCCAAATACACCATTGGAGGCATCCTAGCCTTCTCTCTGTTGAGTGTGAGATGAGTGTGGGATATGGAAAATGTCTTCTCTAATTGTTTCCTCCTCCTCTTTCGTGCCGCGAAGCTATGCCAGAAAATGTAGTGGTGCGACCAACCTCTTTCCCTCAGCATGGAGGAGAAAGGTAGGGTGTTTATGCTTGATGTTAGCATGGTAGAAGTCCTCTGGTGGCTGCACTAGAACTCAGAGTTGTCAAAATGGTGTGGGGATAAGGTGAAATGGCCTGAATTGCTGCCTTTCTAGATAAGAGTGTAGAGGAGTGACATGAATGCTGCCACTAATGTCTCCCATCCACTGAATCCCATGGTCGTCATTATGCTCGTGCGAGGGATCAGTCCTTCACCTCTTGACGGGCAATAATGGTGAGCTCCCATTTAATGGTGAGGGGAGGGGAGCCAACCTGCCATATTAATGTATGGGATCTGGCCTGTGTTATGTGGCCATTGTGTGCTTCGTGGCACCCCATCCGGGGTGTCATATATATAATTATTTTATATTTAAATTATAATTTTAAAATTGTTATTTAAATTTATATTCACTATTTTATGGGATATAAGATGGTTTTTCTTTTTATCATTCTTTATTTATAACATGTTTATTGTGGGTTTAATGTTTAAGAACACAAGTTTTTTTTTTTTTTTTTTAATTAGAGGTTCAAATCCAAAGGAAATTGTTACGAGGAAAATCTCTCTATGGATAGGGTAAACCACAACAGACGAAAATGACTGCAGAAATAAACTCTATCCAAAAAACATGTTATATAAACCAATATTCAAGTGATATAAGAAAGAGGCCTACCTCATCCAGATGTTTGATGAAGTTCACCGTTGAGCACTTTGACCCAAATCTATATACCTGCAAGTAGCTCTCAACAACCAAGAAAAGAAAGCGTATGGAGATAATATAAAAGGTTAGCACATTAGATAGCATAATCCATTAATATACATAACAAATATGCCCATGGATAATAACTCAAATATTTGCAAGATATCGATTGGATGGGAAAGGAGTATTTCTATTAATAAATGATCAGCAGAAGTGAAAATGTTACAGACATCCATGTCGGCACAATTCATAACCGAGAAACTAAGTTCCTTCCAGCTGGGCCTCCACCACTTCAATCCTCCACCAAAGGCAAGCTCATAAGAGAGAAACAATGAGGTTCTTGATCAATAAGGGAATATCTTGGGGGTTGAACATTGTGTTCAGAATTAAAGGACAAAGGGATGCATACTCAATATGAAGTAAATAATTTCTACAGAATAACTTTGATCTCAAAGTTGAATTCTTTCTCCTCTTTCCATAGCTTGAAATTGGCCCATTTATATCCTTCAAAATGGAACTGAAGGGATGATTCAGATTGTTTCCAGTATATGGGAGGCCAAGGATCATAGATCTCCTGACTTGACATGGAAACCTGACATTAATTTTTATTTTTTGGCACAAATCCTGATGTATGTGGGTTGTAGTGGAGTAGCCTGCATATACGCATGTTGTATAGTAGGCAAGATGCGTACATGTGGAAAAATATGTATTTTTTGTAGAAATTTCGATACAAATTAATGTATTCCTGCGATTCTCTTGATCTAACAAGTTTTGCTATTGTTAAATACAAAATCACTTCTACTATTACTTTTGCAGAAGTAATTTAAACCACGATCACAACCATAAGCACAAAGTGAAATATCAATAAGACATAACACAATAAGTTTTTCAGGGAAAGCGTAAAGCTAAAAACCCCACTATCATATATTATGTATACAATGAATCATGAAACAATCTCATACAAAACTCTAATCCAAGAGCTCTCAGTACAATACAATCGTCTCACACTGTCATACACAAATTAGCAAATACATGCGCCAATTCCCATGTCCAGACAACCTGCCTCCTCTGCACAATCTCTGCAATCCAAATTCTCACAATGAATTGAATGAATACAATTGCCTCATTTGCACATGCTCATAAGCATATCCATTGCATGTGTGAACAAATCACAACTGATAGCCAAACTGTCCCTTTCACCTGTTATCTCAACTGGTGTCCATTGGAATGACATGCATGTAGTTAACCGTGGCAAGTCTTCAGTTTCATGCGAGTTAACTGATTGTGAATTAATGAATAGTTAATTCACTGAACTCACACTAATACAACTAAGCTTAACTCACTTAACTACACTTGTAATTCTGTTACAATTCCAAATCACTCAGTTATGAAAGAGATAATAGATTTAATATTTATTGTCTAATTTATTAAGGGAAAACTAAATTAGACACATGTTTCTTGTTGACTTTTCAACACTCCCTCTCAACAAGAAAGGGATTATCCTTCACCCCAATCCTGTCTCTATGATATTCGAATTTTCTCCTGGTGAGCACCTTCGTCAGAATGTCCGCATCCTGATCTTCCGTAGGAATGTATTGAAGCAACATGATCTTCCGTTGCACACAATCTCTGAGATGATGATACCGGATATCTATATGCTTAGATATGTCATGAAACACAGGATTAATCGAGAGTTTAATGCAACTCTAATTATCACAATAAATCATTGTCAGATCTAAGTGAGAACCAAAAAAACCAACCAAGATCTTCCTCATCCAGATAGCCTCACATGCAGCTTGGATCGCTGCCATGTATTCCTCTTCCGCTGAACTAAGTGCCATAGATCTTTGTTTCCTGTTGTACCAAGAAACAACTGTAGATCCGATACTAAAGATCCCTCCTGATGTGCTCTTTCTGTCCGTTGGGCTGCCTGCCCAATTTGCATCCGTGAAGCCATGCAACTTCACCTCATCCGTCTATCTATACCATAATCCATACTTAGATGTGCCCTTTAGATATCTTAGGACATGCTTCCCCGCCTTCCAAAAGAGTTTGGTAGGCTTAACCATCGCTTGACTTAGCTGGTTAACCACATAGAAAATGTCCGGCCTCGTATTCACTAAATACATTAACGAACCTAATAACTGTCGATAGACAGTAGCATCCACTACTTCTCCAGAAGTAGCATCCTCTTTCCTCCAGTTTCCTGGAAGAGGAGTATCCATGGGTTTGCAGCCCTCCATGTGAAACTTACCCAGTATCTCCCTGGTATACTTTCCTTGAGACACAAAAAGTTCACCATCTCGCTGCCATATTTCCAAACCAAGGAAATAATGAAGAAGGCCCAAATCCTTCATCTCAAACTCCTTTGCAAGGTC
>ML779141.1:279809-326327 GCA_009831015.1 Picea engelmannii | reverse complement strand
GAAAGCGTAAAGCTAAAAACCCCACTATCATATATTATGTATATCATGAATCATGAAACGATCTCATACAAAACTCTAATCCAAGAGCTCTCAGTACAATACAATCGTCTCACACTGTCATACACAAATTAGCAAATACATGCGCCAATTTCCGTGTCCAGACAGCCTGCCTCCTCTGCACAATCTCTGCTATCTGAATTCTTACAATGAATCGAATGAATACAATTGCCTCGTTTGCACATATTCATAAGAATATCCACTGCATGTGTGAACAAATCACAACTGATAGCCAAACTGTCCCTTTCACTTGTTATCTCAACTGGTGTCCATTGGAATGACATGCATGTAGTTAACTGTGGCAAGTCTTCAGTTGCATGCGAGTTAACTGATTGTGAATTAATGAATAGATAATTCACTGAACTCGCACTAATACAACTAAGCTTAACTCACTTAACTACACTTGTAATTCTGTTACAATTCCAAATCACTCAATTATGGAAGAGATAATAGATTTAATATTTATTGTCTAATTTAATTAAGGGAAAACTAAATTAGACACATGTTTCTTGTTGACTTTTCAACATTTTTGGCTCTGGATTTTACAAACAAGGATGATAAGTCTGCATGGGGGAATGGAAAAAGGCCTTTTGTTCAAGATTTCATAGGGTGACAAAAATATTGTTATAATAGATTCCCCCTAATGTGCGAGGTTAGAGGAGTATCTGCAATGGCCTAAATACATTATAAACAACCCAGAAGTGGAGTGATGGGGAACCAACTCAAAGAACTAGTTTCTCATTACATTACGCACTGACTTTTCATACATGGCTACCAATAAAATTACACTTCAGATCCATGTGAAAATATACCAAACAAGTGTCTGTGGCCATGAATAGGCAAATACAAATGTGGTTACATGCCAAAAATTTGTCATAGTCATGAACAAGGCCCAGTAGAACCAGTCTCAAAACCAATCTGAAGATATCTGTATACAATGGAGTACAATCTGATCTCCCATGATCATTGAATTCAAATAGGTATTGGTCCAATGAAAAGGAAGCAACGGCTCAGGAAAGTTGTAGCCACATAGTGATTTCTTCAAGTCTTCTACACAATACGCCAAGGGTGCAAGTCTACATCATGTGAATAAAGGAGTTGAGGTCAAACACAATGAGACATCGTTTGATTAACAGTCATTGAGGTATATCGTTAACAAATGCGAGATAACCTACCGATGATTAAATTAGGTATCAAGGCATTGAGTACATTCTTACAAGTGTGAATAGAGGAGTCGGTGTCGAACACCTGAAGAATCCATTGATCAGGAGAAATTGATTTATTCCCAACTATCGATGGTGAGAGAGTCTACCACTAATGACCGTAAGCCTCAAGGTACTCATAAAACTCTAGTTCTCTTTTCCATAATAGATGAGATGAAGTTGATGGAAAGAGATCCATTGAAAGGAGAGCATTAAGACATCTCTCATCAGTCAACACAAGGTACAAAGAAGGATCTTCATGATTTGGTGGAAATTGTACGAAGAACAAGTTCACGAACCAATGACCTTGCACGTATTTCGTGTGCGCCAAGTGCAAGTGGTACATGAAAAGACCCTCTGAATAGCATCCAATGATGAAAACTGCTGACAAAAGAGAGGAAACCACCAATAAGGCTAATGGCATCCAAGACACTGCATAAATCCCAATGTGTGAATAGATTTCTTTCCATTGAACACAAGGGAAACCACCCAGTCAACGACCAATGATGAAGTGTTGACTGTTGGGTTCAAGGTTACCTATCGATGATGCAAGTAGGACTAGGGTGCATGATAGGACTACAATATCATGTGACTCAGAGACAAACTGAGAGTATGGCCGACATTCAAAGTCAAGAGTTCTGAGAAGTGGTTGACAAAGGTTGATATACTTCCTTTGAAAAAGAGCATGAGACATATGGAGGACTCCGAGAGCATAGACCCGATGATGAAACCATGAGATGCAGGTGGCATCAATAAAAATCTCTATAGGGACTGGAAGAGTAACCAGTCCATAGAGAATACTCTGTAACGATTTCATCTTCCTAAGGCCATGTTGATCCCAAAATTATGATGATAAATGGGCTCAATAACTTTGTGCTCTGTTCAAAGGTGACACAATTGCTGCCAACATAAGATAATACTCCCATCCCATTCGTCTTTTTTTGTCTTTTAATAGAAAAATGAATTCTATGATACAGAGGAGGAAACGAGTGTCGCAAGTAAGAAAAACTAGTTCCAGCAGTGGAACATACCTATTCTCAATGCAAGGAGATGCATGCAGGAGATGGACACTCGGGGGAATGTTCCCTCCTAGGTACAGGGTGTCAAATTATGAAGGATATAAACAAGGCTCTGCTTGGTTAAGGATGAAAAAATTGTCGAGGAAAACGGTTTATAACACAAAGCGAGAGCCGACTATAGGCTCAATACTACAAGTAAGGGCATGAGATGCAATCACAAATTAATGCCAAAAAATGTCATTTTTTATGTCTTTTAGTCTACTTGGTGTGAAAAAGGGATAAACTTGTGCCAAATAGACATCCTTTCAAATCCAATTTACGAGTGTGAAAAAGACAAGTTCACTCAACAATCTTTTCACTTTTTGAAGACAAGTTGGAAAAGAGCTTAAATTAAACTTGTTTGGGAGTCCTCGGGGTATAAGTAAGCATGCTTATGAGTGAGAAATGTGGCTCAACATCAAGTCATGTACTAGCTATGAGGGACTCTCGGTCCTATGGAAAAAATCTATGCATGGGCACCAAGTGAAGTAGGGGATATAACTAGGGCACCCATGTTTGGTAAGTCTCTACCACTTGATAACGACACGACTTACAATAGATGGAAGGTTCTATGTCACAACAAATGGGTTCGTACCTAAGGCATAAAAAGTGACAGTTATAGGATAATGGAAAAATGCATGATGTAATGGATACCTATCTTATATGTTGGGTAATGAAAATACCATCCTGCGATGACAAACAACCAACATAACATTGATTCTGCAAGAATCCATGGTGAAAACTGCAAAAACCAACTCAATCCACCTTTGTATTAGTCCATTAGGCGAAAAAATGGCTCAAAACTATAGAAAGTGGGATTTTTTTTTTTTTATAAATAGTAACAAAACCAAAAATTACTATACCATTTTGATTTTTAACCCAAATAGTGAAAATTGGACCAAAATAACTCTAAGATTCAACCTATGATTGTGGGAGTGTCAGGAAATGAAATTAGAAACCGTCTAGACCAGGTAACTCTTCTTTCCTTCCTCTTCATTTTCAGTGGATTAAATTTTTAAATTAGGTTCAAAATTTTGAGTAATTTAGGGCATAAATTATGAAATTTGGTGTACGCGGGCTGTCTCTTAACGGGTCACGTATACGATGGGTTATATGCGCCTGTAAAAACTATAAGGCACGCATACCCAACCCTATACACGCCTGTAAGTGAATTAGCTCCCGTACAGGCACACAATCAATGATTTCCCAGGCTGCTAACTCAAATTTTGGCTTTCCTTTGGTAGGATGGTTCTTGAATGGAGGGAAAGAGAGCATGAGGAGGTCGATGTTGTTTTGGATAGATATTTGGGGGCCCAAATGACCTTGAAGAGGTGTGGATTATATAAAATTTGGATGCTCAAAGGGATGAGGGCCCAAGTGAGGCTTTTTTAGATGCTTCTGGGTTACTGTGACCCTGAGAATGAAAGATTCATCCTTGATGGGAGACCATTGAGGATTGAAGTAGAGGATATCTACTTTTTGACTATATTATCACATCAGGGATAGGTTGTAAACCTCAAATCACGGGGAGCAGGGAGAGGAATGAAAATAGAGGAGTACATCGATGCCCACTGTGTAGCAGGGACTCTGAAGGTAGGAAGTCAACTCCCTATCTAAGTGATAAACAATATTAGCCTAAAGATTGTTGTCCTTGTATTGACCATGATCATAGGTTTTGCCTTGTTGCATCAAGAATTGAGACCACTCATGTTCTATGTAGTACAGTGTTTGAGACCCATAGTATATAACTGGTGTACCTCACTACTGGAAAACATGAAGAGCCAGTTGACAAAGTGCAAACATGGGAGTAAGAGGAATTTTGGGTTTTACCTCTATCTTATGAAGTTTCTTCTTTGAGAGGGGTCCAGGCTTGGGACCTAGAGTCGATATTCTTCCGGGAGGACCTCACGATCCATCCACGGCATGGTGGACCGAGGTAATGAGGTTGCAGAGGGGAGGTAGGGTTCCCACACCCTACAATGAGGATTTATTCTACTGGTGGAAACGATAGGTCATCGCTCTGGATGACTATCCCTATGCATGGATCAACTTCAAAGAGGATCCATACATGCCACTTCCACCAGGGTCCACCTATGGTGACATAGGTAGGTCGAATGTTTTTAAATATTTCATTTTTTGTATTTTTGTGTAATAGAACAAAAATATTTTTGGATGATTCTTAAGTAATAATTAGACACTTGTGTAACAGAGACGTGGGTACGCAACGGCCAGAAGGGATTCCTTGACATCGACAGAGGAATTGGGGAGATGAGGCGGCGGGAGGAGAAGCTGAGAGAGTCCTACAATGCGTGCAGGGAAACCTGTCTCGTTTGACTCATAGGATTCCCATGGTTCAGGTAGAGGATCTACCAGAAGCCATGCAACGGAAAGTGGTTGGTGTGCCTGTATATTGGGTGCAACTCTTTCATTTTGATACCATGACACACATCTGGCGCCACAGGCGTAGATGTTGTGGATATTTCTGTATCAGTTGTATATGTGTATGGAGGGTATTAGCCCCAATTTTGTACTATAAACACCATATTTTTTGAAATATAAAAAGGGATCTTCGGCTTTACTTATATTTTACAATGTGTACATTGATGAGATGGTTTTATTTGCTTTAGTTATGTGAGAAATGCCAATCTAAAATGAAATTAGCATAAACATCGGATATATGATTAGAACTCCTAGGAATGTGATAATATGTAATAAAATCAAATTGTCGTTCTAAAAGACATACCCGTAGGAATCATGGGAGTAAATTACGATCACGCACGTGGTAACTGTCATTCAACTGACATACTATTGACTGGGAATCCAAGTGAACCTGTAAAGAGAGAATACCATGTGAGATAGCATCGCGCAAAAGTTCTATAACGAAGCTATATCCGGCCACACTGTTCATGGATGGCCCTAGATGTACGCCACCTGAAGACACCAGTAGACCCTCAGGTGAGTAAACCACCCAAGAAGTGAAAGCCAAGTTCCATGTATGATGACTAGCCCCATCTGCGAATCCTAGATAGACCGAAAACTCTGTTGACATCTGCCAACCAAGGGAAAACTCGATAAGCAAGCTGAAGACGAAAGGAAAAGGGGAAAGATATATACACTAAATTACATTAGTATACAAAGAGTTATGCCCGAGCTTGGGGCTCATGCATAATATATTTTCAAGTAGATCCCATTCCTGGGCTCGACCAACATATTCCCTTCATAATCTTCTAACTTGTACGCTCCTTTTTCTAAGACATGTCGCACGATATAAGGACCATGCTACATGGGTTTAAACTTTCATGCCCCCATTGGTTATTTGTCTTGGTCATACAAGAGAATCAAGTCACCCTCATCATATAACCGAGGATAGACAGACTTATCATAATGGACCTTAACATGTCTTTTGTTTTCCTCAATAGTCATAGAGGCATCTCGACGTTGCTCGTCAAGACTCTCTAGGTGTACAAGGCATTGCTCGAGATCAAAAGTGTTAGGTAGGAGCGCGAATGCCAACTTAAGAGAAGGGATTTTTCATTCAATAGGTAAAATTAACTCCACAACGTGTACTAACTAGAAAGGGGAAAATTCAGTGGTAGCCTTGACTGAGGTTCGATATGCCCAGAGTGCAGGATATAACATAATGTGCCTGTCGAATTTACTCTGGATGACATGTTTTTGCAAAATGGTCTTGAGAGACTTGTTGACAGCCTCTACTTTTCCATTTTCCTGGGGGTAATAAGGAGAAGGATGACCATGTCTAAACCCTAGCTTAGATGCTGGCTCTTCCATCATTTCATTTTGAAAGTGACTTCCATGATCAGTGACAATCTCACTCGGGATACCAAACCGGGTGATAATTTGATTGAATATGAAGAAGGCGACAGTATTCCCATCATATTTAATTTTAGGCATGGCCTCAGGCCACTTATTAAAGTAGTCAACGACCATGATACTATGTTGATGCCCCCCAGCGGAAGCTGGGTTGCAATCCACGAAGTCCACCCCCCATTTGGTGAAGGGACCGAAGGTAATGACTGGATGAAGAGGGGTTGGATGCGAGCACATTTTTCGAGTGAAAACCTGGCAGGGGTGACACTTCTTAACTGATTCAATACAGTCTTTAAATATAGTAGGCCAGAAATAATCGACTCACAAAATGTTTTGGGATGTCACAAGCCCAGATAGATGACCACAACAAGCCCCATTGTGGCAATCGTTCAGGACTAACTTAGCCTCTCCGTGCGTTAAACAACAACACAAGATATTGTCTATCCCTTGACGATACAAAGTGTCATCGATGATAGTATAATTCTTAGCTTGGTACCTTACACGTCGTCGGTCATCTCGTGAGAGATGTTGAGGGAACTTCAATTTTTGAAGATAGAGAACAATGTATCCATACTAGGGGTCGGATGACGTGACAAGAAAAATGTGTTCATCCACAAATGAATCAACATAGATAACATCCTCATCTAATCATGGAAATTTTAATATTAACTCTGCGAAGACTAGTGATTTCTTGGATTTCACGGAGGCGAAATTGAGATCAAACTCTTGTAAAATGACAATCCATTTATTATATTTTCCCCCTATGAAACACCTGGTAAGGACATATTGAAATGGATTGATATCGTCAACCACAATAGTCTTCAAAAGTAATATATAATGACGTAAACATTGGACTGCGTGAATGGCAGCCAAAGCTAGCTTTTCAACGTGAGAATAATTAAGTTCAGGACCGACTAAGTTTCGAATAAGATAGTAAATGATGTGCTCGTAGATATCATCATCCTCCTGAACCAAAACCATACCAATAGTCTCCTCGGACACGGGGATATAAAGAAAGTAATCCCTACTGTAGTCAGGAGACTTCAGCAAAGGTGTCGATACCAAGGTTTTCTTCAAAGCATCGAAGGAATCCTAGGCTCGCTCATCCCAGATAAAAGGGGTGTCCTTCTTCAAAAGACGCATGAAACCCTTAGTGATATTGGCATAATTTACTATAAACCAACGAAGAAAGTTATCTTTCCATTGTAAACCTTGAAGTTGTCTAAAAGTGCATGGGGGAGGCAATCGAAGTATTCCCTCAACCTTTAGTGGATATACCATGATCCCGGTCTCAGGAACTAGAAATCCCAAAAGACAACCAGACCTAATGCAAAAGATGCACTTATGAGGGTTCAAACGGATTCTATAGTAACGAAATATTTCAAAAGACAAGTCGAAGGTGCGTAGCGTGATCCTCTCTCTTGCGAGAGTGAGGAGAAAGATCATCAAGGTAAGCTTCGACTATGTGCTTAATATCATGAAAAGAAAAGGTCATGGCAAGTTGGAAGGTTGCTCCGACATTTTTAAGGACGAAAGACATTTTACGATATGAGAAATTTCCCCAAGGACAAATAAATGTTGTCTTGTGTTGATCCTCAGGTTTAATTTGAATTTCATTATATTCTGAAAATTCATCCATAAAAGAAAATACTTCGCTTCCCACACACTCGTCGAGAATATGATTGATGAAAGGTGTCAGGAAGTTGTCTTTAGGACATCCCTTGTTTAGGTCACAAAATTCCATACATACAGGGATAGTTCCTTGCTTCTTATTCATCGGAACGGGGTTGGATACCCATTCAGTCAAGGGAACTGGGTAGATTAAGCCAACATTAAGTAGCTTCTCCACCTCTTCCTTAATAGCAGGGGCCTTCGGGAGATTGACAGCTCTAAGACATTGCCGAACAGGTTTAGCATCCGGATAAGTTCTAATCTCATGTTCGACAATACGTGGGTCAATTCCTGGCATCTCTTCATATGGCCAAGAAAATACATCTCATAATTCCTTGAAGAGTTTGATGTAGATCAGGATTTGTTATGGTGAACAATCCGCACTGATATTTACGTTTTCAACCTTGCCATGGGTATGAGAGATATCGCTCGTGATAGTAGGATAAATTCTCGCCATATTTCCTTCGGCATAAATTCTATGTGTATCAAGTGGAACTACAACGTGACTGACTATGTCACTCAAAGAAGGTCAAAAGTCATCTTGTTCGATTCTTTCAAGCTCTGGGAGAAAATAAGAGCGATGATGCATATCATCCCAAGGTTTTTCGGAACCATTCATGGCTTCGATGATAGATTCGTTCGAGGGAAAAGTCTCATCGAGGAAATCATGTGAGAAAGACAAAGAAGTGGCCCACACGGGCCTAAGAATGGGATCCTCCTCATCCGTCGGCAAGGTAACGGGATCAGGATCGACAGAAGAGTCAAGAACAACTTGACATATAATCTTCGTTGCCGATAGTGGCATGGCCATTCCAACATGCAACTGACCTTCATAGGACAAATTTGGGGAAGGTAGGGTCCACAGATCATTAAAATAGGAAGTGTGGAAAGGAATGGACCTCCCTGTCAAGACATGCCTACTAGACATGGCATAAACATGATGAATCGGTGCCATGAAGTCAAAAGTACCCATAATGGAAGAATACATACCGACGTTGATATTATCAGTTGTCATCTGAGAATTATCGATCACAAGTATTGATGGTCCAATAGATGCATTAGGACTATAGTATGCAAAGGATAACTGGTCGATCATCACAATATTCCCTTCATGAGGAAAACAAATAGTATGAAAGACAGACGATACGACGATGACCATAACATAGGTCCAATTGTGTCCTAGTAATAGGTTATAATCTAGAGGCGCATAAACTACCTCTACCTCCACCTCTACCGTCTTCCCACCTAACTGGACCAAAAAGGCAGGAAGAATACCATGAGGGCAGAAGTAATGAACATCAAAAGCAGTCAACATGAACGATGACTTGGAAAGAGTCAGAGAACCGAGATCTTTCCAACAGATCAGGGACATCAAACACGTAGCAACGCCTTCATCAACAACCGCATGTTTGATGGTATACTTTGAGTACTCCATGTCGATTTGGAATGCCACATGGTAAGGCAAGTGAGGCTTCACATATGTGACGTAAAACTTGATAAATTTTGAGTTGTTGGGTTCTAGATCTCCTAAATAATATAGTAAGGAATTCCTTTGTGAAGGACACGTCTGGAATACCTCCAAAGCTGACATCGCACAAGGGGTTTGACCCAGGTCCTCAACAATAGAGTAGTTCTGGGCGGCTCTAGCATTTGGATTTTTGGTAGAGAGTTTGAGTACTCCTTTTAGAATATGAGACAATGGATTTGGTTTTTCAATCTGTAAATTCATCTCCAGAAGAGGAGGAGAAGATTCTAGACTAGGAATAGCTTATGAAGAGATATAATCTTGAGATTGAGTGGCTACATTAACTTTCACATCGACCATATTGATACAAAAATGATCGCCATCTTGCAACAATGGGTTTTGACTCGCACCAACTGCATTTTCGGCATTTGAGGAGCTCGAGGCCATGTGTTGTTTATGTGGAAAAGGATTTGTCAACATGACATGCAGTAGAGATAGTAGCTTCGCGGATTCTGGAAGTTTGGGGAATAAATGGGTAAGGTGATCATCTATGCAAAGCTTACAGGGAAACTTCACCTTACGTATTTCTCGTTTTCCCTCTCTAGCATTATTATTCGTCTTCTCATTATTACCGTTGTCCTTGGGTTTATTACCATTTTTCCCAACCTTACGATTATTACGTCCTTTCTTCTTATTCCCTCCTAGTTGTTGGTTACCATTTGGTTTTTCCAATGATTCCAAAGAGTGTACATCTACTGACTGAGTGGGGTTGGAAGACATGGATGAATTTGACCCTCTTGCAGACTAGGTTAGAGACAACTCTTTCAAACGGGTTGTCACCAAGTCTGTGGAATTTATTTCTAGGGTCATAAGTTGATCGTGGTGCATCCGGAATAATGTGGTATAACATCCTAGACTGATCGTATATCATATCTAACTGTCGGGCTTTAAAAATCGCTTCTTCCTCAATGGTAACCCTAGTAGTAGCAACATCCTTTGAGATAGGAGGGTGCAAATACCTAAGGAACCATTATAAAAGAAATGTTGGGGGGATGGGGGCTTTAATCAACCTCTTCCATCTACGCTACTCCTGGATATGGTCTGAGATATGAGTGGCAGTGTCCTGGCGTAAAGTCGACAGAATTTCTAGGCCAACATCGTAAAGAACTGACAATTGGAAGTGGTTAAGGAAGACCAATACCATCTGAATAAAGGTCCCATATGCCCCCCTAGGTAGATCGATATACCATTTCACAACAACTCCAATAAGGGTGCGTTGAAACAATATTAACCGAATAGAATCCTCATTAAGGGAATTCAAGGAGCACCATAGGTGAAAGGTAGTAACGTGATCACCAGGATGCTCACCATTCTTACCTTCAAACTTCGGAATGTCTGAAGTAAAATTGGTGGGGATGGGGGACCATGTAGGATCATGACTCACAGGTTCATTCATCAAATTAGACAAGTCTGGAAGATTAAGCGTGGCCAGAAAAGGGAGACGGGGTTGCGGCATCTGGCCCTAGGCTCCCAGGAAAGATTGTGCTTGAGGAACTTCATCCCATCCAGGGTTATGGTAAGAACCATGGCCCTGTCCAGGATTGTAAGACCCTCTTCTGGGTTGATTCATGAAAGTTTGGTTGGGAATCATTCCAGTAGGAACGTTCTTTTGGAGGTTATAAAAATTTCCCCCAGCTGGAGTGGATCCGAGTTGGCGGTTTCCCAAAGTGTGAAACTGACCTCCTCCGAGTGGGAATCCAAATAATAGAGGTGGATTCGTCATGCCAAATGTATTGATCGGAATCACACCGAGGAGGTAGGGGTATAGGACAGAACTTGAGCAGAAGTTTTTCCTCTAGGTTGGTATTTCCACCTAGAAGAAGGAGGATTAGACCCAGTGTTAAAAGCATGAATGCCTCCCATATTAGGAGTTGTTTGATGGATTTGAGACCCACCAAATGAAAATTGAGTATAAGGAGGTGTAGTGCCCTTAAGCCCAATGCTAACGTTAGTGCCGACAGCTGGGACGACATTCAAAAAATGCGAAGTAAAGTTCGACATATCATAGGAAAAAGGACTAGAGGCCATAGGGATGGAATGAACATTATAACCCGGTGAGTGACCAAGAGACCCAAAAGGGTTCAAGTCAAGAGATTGATAATTGACTATAGGTCGAGCCATAGTAATGATAGGTGCCTCCGACACTACAACCATTGTGGTTTCAGGAGTCGAAGGGGTGTCATTAACTATAGTGGGCGTGGGAGTCTAAGGGCTCCCAGTATTCTGAAGACTAGGTTCAATACAAATCCTTGTATAATCACAAGTCTAAATAGTGGATGTGTGTGTACCATGCCTAATAACTCTACGCCTTTTAGAATGAAAAGAATCTAAATCCAGTGGTAAATGTAACAAGCGACGGGACCGGTGGGGACATTGGCCCAACTCCATGATGACTTAAGACTCTAAAGATGAAAAATAAATTCTAAGTCCAACTACTAATCAAAGAGAACACCAAAATTCAAACGGCCAATATGCATACAAACAAGGTAAAGTGGATGAGAGTAGCCTCCCTCCCTAAAAAGGTATGTCTCACCCAAGAGGGGCCTAAGACTCCCTACTAAAGATAGGAGGTAATAGAGTCCATTATAAGGGCCCTCATGGGATTAACAACTAGTTGGTTAGATCCCCCCAAAGAGGTAATCCTCCACAAAGGTTGTGTGTTGGCTGACCCTTATCTGACCCAGGGTACCTGTAGAATAACCCTTGCAAGTAACCTATGTGGCACCTAATTTAAGAAACTAATAAATCACTATATAACCGATGCAAAGGCGAGCAGTCGTAAGTCAGGTTCACTATATGGGCAGGGCAACAAAGCCCAAAACTTTGAAAGTATCACCTCTCACGGAGGTAAAGGCACTAGTAGGATCCCCAGATATGAATAGATCCCGGAAATATCTCTGACACTAAGAAGGTATCGGGGGGATATCCCTTCAACCAACCTTGCATGACCTCGTGATTAACTCCAGTGTGAGCAGAGCCTCCTAATATTACCAATTACACAATGGATTTCTCCACTCCCTTTCTCAGACACGTATGTTAATTTAATTGCCTTGGAGAAGTTTACTCACAAATTCCTATTCCAAGGCACTAAATCCTAAGCTAGTTTTTGTAACCTAGAAAATAAAATCGTGACTAATCAATTTTAAATTATAGCGTTAATTTTAGTGGTCATGATTACTCAAAAAGGTATGGTAGTGAAACTCGTGATGTTATGAATCAATAAGAAAAGTAAATATGAAAATAATGCAAAGTCCTAACTTCAATTTTCAATGAATGATATGCTTCTAAAAACAAATGCAATTTTCAATTTCAACTCTACAATTCTGAAGTAAAAATGTAATCTTTCAATATATGCACTAAGATAATGATAAGGACTCAGAAGACCAAAATGCCAAGCAATGAAAAATGCCTAGTTTTTTGTATTTTCAATATAACAAAAATGAAAATGCATGGACTGAAAGCAACTTGATATATAAACTCTACTATGTATAGAAACAAATAACTCAAGCAGGATACCAAGCAACAAAGAACCCAGCCCAATGTACAAGGACAATCAAAATGAAAATATTATGAGAAAGACTCCACCCAAAAATTCAACCAAATATAGGTTTCTTGTCATCCCACAAGCACTTAACAAGCACTTCAGAGACCCAAGAAGGATCAACAAACATCAAATCCCACCCAGCAACCACCAGACCAAGAAAACAAGAAAGGAAAGTTGATGTACGTGACTATTTAGAAAAACAAAGTGTATGTACGCATCTTGCAGAGGGACAACCTGTCTATATACTTGATTGTCAAGGAAAAAAGTGCGTGTATGTTTCAAAAACAAGGCCAGACAAGGGAAAAGGCTGAAAACTCAGACCCAAAGTGAACAGAGGTTGTCAAGCAATGATACGATAAGAAACACCATAGGAATGAGACCAATCTAAGGAGAAAAGTACTCCAAACCCTAAAAAAAAAGATTCAATCCCTAGTATTGACACAACACCCCTTGACTCAACAGGTTCTGCGCGACCTCCCAATCTTAGGATTGTTCCTTATCTTCCCCTTTGATTCGAATTGACTCTTTGATTTCCCGTAGAAATCTATAACACACACTGGTGTGCATCCACAGGTCCTTATGAGTTACGCCTGTGAAAACAAGAACTAAGAGCCAACTCTCTTCCTTGTGATCACTGATATGACCACAGCCTTCACCCGAAAGGGTACTTCGGGTTTCATGACTTCACGATCCCAGATGCGAGTCCTCCTATCTCTTCAAACCCCGAAACCCCGAAACCCCGAAACCCCGAAAAGGCTAACGGGTCTTTGACTCCTCCATTTGAATTTTTCTAATGTGACCTCCAATTATGAACTCGGACCCAAACACTTCAGTACCTCAAGATTTCGCTTATCAGTGTTTTGCAATGTAGTAACTCCTTTCTCCGACTTCTAAAACCATTACAACCCCCTACCACATATCAATGGATCTAAGCTCACCTGCAATCTGACGGTCCTGGTTCTATCGGGGCTTCGCGAATCAGGATTTCACGACTCTCGACTCCGAGTCACGGCCTTCTCCACTTCCCAAATTCCGAAACACGAAATCCGTGCACAAGATCAATGATTCCCGTTGATCCTAATCCAATGAACACTATCCCTCTTGAGATTCTAACACTGAACAAATCTCGACCTTATCTCCCTTGTTGGTTAACTAGATCCAACGGCCCATAGTATATCGTCACTTCCCCTGGAAGCGTTTCCATCGTCCTTTCCATTTTCAAAACTCCTTCACCAAACACTCTAGCGTCAACCCTTCTGAAACTTCCCTCTTACGGGTGACCTCGACCTTTGTCTCCCTTTGAACACTTCAATAGTTCTATCCCTCGTGATCTTTCACTTGCAACTCAAGAATCTCCCAAAACTTTCCTGCACGCACTCCTTGCGACATTTGAAAATAACCTCTAGTTGTTTGGCCCTCCGACTCTGTGCACTTCTTGCAACAACAATCCTTCAATCCTCCTCCTTGGTGGATAAAATTCAATGCCTTAACCAGCCTGCACACACCTTGCATTTCTACTGATATGAGTACAATAGTATTCCTCTTGAGCTTTCTGAGATTAAACTCAGAACTTCATCAACGCACACCTTCCGGACATTCACTGCACTCCTTGCAGGAATTCTCAGAAAGAGGAACAATTGAAATTCATTCTTCCCTTCTCTTAGACTTCATACCTTTAACATGAAATCATACACACAACACAACATTGAAACAAATACATAAACAGAGAATATAATCAATTGTATACATACCATTCAACAGATGCAAACAGTAATCATAATAACACCATGAACATGAGTCAAAGCTTTATTATATTAACTCAAGTGTTCATGTACATGGGTTCTTCTCTGTGTTCTTACTATGTACAGTGCTACAAATTACTCATCTCTTACAATGATACAAGTGAGGGTGTATTTCTATTTGTTTTTCCCTCCTACACTACAAGCTATCTAATCTGAAATAAAAGCTACAACAACTTTTCATAAATTACAATAAATGCCTCTTTATCCAGCAGATGTGAGCAATGCTCAAGATCTGTTTACAATATCCAAAACATAAATGTAAATATTTCTCCCAGCTATTACATTAATGTCTCTTCATTTAAAAACATTTTCAAAATGTGTGTTGGTGCATATCGAGTTGTCTTTGCCTTTGCGCTCGCTTTGTTGGCTGCTTACGATGCTCCTGCATCATACTCCTCTGGCTAGAAAATTCATGAACTCCTATTCATGAGATCCTGCAGTGTTTGTCCATGTCTTTGTATATTTGCTTCACTTTCCCAACTGGCATCCTCAATTGGGTGTCCTTTCCATTTGACCAAATATTCAAAGTATTTTTTCCTTTGGGTCTTCTTGCTAACTCTCTGGTCAATTATCTTCTCCATCTGCGGATTTTCAGCTACAGGCATTTGTTTAACCCATTGGACTTCCTTCTAATCCTAGGATCTCTCTGTTCCATCAATTCTATAAGGATACAGATCAACTATGTTGAATATGGGCGATATTCCTACCCCATCCGGTAATTAAATCTCATAAGTGTTTGCTTTAAACTTTCTTATGATCTTACATGGTCCAATTTTCTTCATCTTCAGTTTATTGTATGTTCCTCTTGGGAACCTTTCTTTTCTGAGATGCGTTAAAACCAAATCACGTACTTCAAACTGAATTTCTCTTATGTGTTGATCTGCTCTGCGCTTATATCCCTGGTTGGAATTTTGCAATCGCTCCTTAATCTTGTTGTGGAGTTCTTGTATTCCTGTTGCAAAATACTCTGCACTAGCACTTCTGAACTCACTCTTCTCTAAGTCCCTCAACTCATATACTCCTCTCGGCTACATTCCATACATTATCTAGAATGGGCTTTGTCCTGTGCTCTGGTTCGGTGAATCATTATATGCAAATTCCGCTTGTGGCAGAATCTGATCCCACTGACTGTGATGTTCAACCACCAAACTCCTTAATAAATCTCCCAAGATTTGATTTACTACCTCAGTCTGTCCATCTCTCTGAGGATGATATGATAAGATAAAAGATAAATTAGTCCCCATCTTTTTCCATAGGGTCCTCCAAAAATGACCAACAAATTTGGTATCTCTGTCCAATACAATACTCTTGGGTAAGCCATGAAGTCTAACAACTTCTTTGAAAAACAGATTTGCAATGTGAGTTGTATCACTGGTTTTCTGACATGGAATGAAATGTTCCATTTTAGAAAATCTATTGACTACCAGAAAGATTGAGTTGCATCCTCTTTGTGTCCTCGACAGTCCTAACACAAAATCCATACTTACCACATCCCATGGCCTCTCTGGTACTGGAAATGGTTGATACAACCCTATATTTTGTATCTTTCCCTTCGTGTGTTGGCATATTCTGCACCTATTCATGAACTTCTTGACATCTGTTCTCATCCTTGACCAATAATACGAGCCATTCAATTGCACGAATGTCTTGTCATGGCCGAAATGTCCATCCAATCCTCCACTATGCTTTTCCTTCAAGAGGTTCTCTCTCATATAGCATTTCAGTATACACAACTGGTTTCCCCTGAACAATAGTCCATCCTGGATCAAGTATTCAGTCCATTGGCTTATGTCTCTGAGAAATGGATTCTCACATGCTTCATAAGCATCCTTAAAATCTGAATCATCCATGTACATTTCCTTGAGGTTATCGAAACCTAAGGTTTTCACTTTGAACTCCTATAGAATCAAACATTTCCTGCTCAAAGCATCATCAACTTTGTTAACAGTTCTAGAAATGTGCTTTATAAAAAAAGTAAAATTCTGCATGTATTCAACCCATTTTGCATGCTTCTGGTTCAATTTTGCCTGTCGAGTTATGAATTGTAAATAATGGTTATCTCTATACAAGACAAACTCTTTTGGAACCAAGTAATGTCTCCATTTCTTCAACGCATGTATGACTTCATAGAACTCTTTATCATACGTGGCATATTTCATCTTGGTCTCGTTCAACTTCTCACTGAACTATGTTATTGGTTTGTTGTCTTGACTTAATACCACTCCAATCACAAATCCACTTGCTTCGCACCTTACCTGAAACGTTTTGTTGAAATCTGGTAGAACCATAACTGGTTGTTCAATTATCTTATCTTTCAGCAATTTGAAAATTTTCTCCGCTTCTTCTATCCAATGAAAAGATCTGTGTCTTTTCTTGACCGTGTCCATCATCGGTGCACATATTCCACTGAAAATCCTGATGAACTTTCTGTAAAAACTATCCAATCCATGGAATCTTCGAACTTCGAAGATACTCTTTGGCGATGGACAATCCCTGATTGCTTTTACATTCTCTGGATCCATATTCAATTCATTCGAAGAGATTACAAAAAACAAATAAATGAGTTATTTCTTCATGAAAGATGACTTCTTTAAATTTATCAGCAATTTCTCTTTCCATAACCTCCTCATTACTGCAGCTAATTGCTTCATATGTTCTCCTTCAGTCTTACTAAAGATCAGTGTATCATCAAGATACACGATCACTATATCATCAAGATCAGTATCTCATAAAATTACTTGGTGTGTTCGTCAAACCAAATGGCATGACAAGCCATTCATACAACCCTTCATTCGTCTTGAATTTTGTCTTCCATTTATCACCTTCCCTCATTCTAATCTGATGATATCCGCTTTTCAAATCAATTTTTGAAAAAAAAAATTCTCCACTCAAGCAATCCATCAAGTCATCCATCCTCGATAAAGGAAATCTATACCTGATGGTGATTTTGTTTATGGCTCTCGAGTTTGTACACATTCTCTAGCCACCATATTTATTTGGGCTTAACATTGTAGGTACAACGCATGGACTCAAGATTTATCTAACTAACCCTTTGTCCATCAAATCCTGGACTTGTCTTTTGACTTCTTCATTTTCCTGCAGCGTCAATCTGTACGCTGTCTTGTTTGGTAAACTTGCTCCAGGTATAAGATCAATGTGATGACTTATGCTCCTGATGGGCATAAACGAACAAGGTAATTCGTCCACCACTATATCAACAAATTCCTCCAGCAATTCCTGAATTTCCTCAGGTAGATCATTTATCTTGGTGCTGGTCAAGATGACTCTATGTTTTCTTACCACTGCAAACTGCATGTCTTCTTCTTTCTTGACTTCATCAAGAAGTTCCTTCCCTCTCATGAGAAGTATATTATTGTTCACCTCTGTTTCTTCCTCCTTGTGTTTAATTGGCAGCAACATATGTGTTCTACCATTTTTCTCCAAGGTATATGTGTTCTCTCTTCCGTCATGAACAACATTCCTGTCATATTTCCATGATATTCCCAACAAAATATGATAGACATCCATGGGAATAACATCACATAGGATCTCATCATTATATCCCCCTATCTTAAATTCAAATAAAAAAAATTTAGTGACAATTACCTGATGTTCTTTTTGTAACCAAGAGACTTTGTATGGGCTCGGATGTGAAACAGTATCTAATTCAAGCTTCTCCACCATTTTTGTGGATACTAGATTATCTGTGCTCCCACTATCCACTATTACCTTGCATACCATATCCTTGGTCTTGCAAGTAGTTCAAAACAAATTGTTCCTTTGGACTGGATTCTTTGTTTCCTTCTCTGGCTTCAAGAGAATTTTTCGCATCATTAAGGATCTTTCGCCTTCTGCGTCTTCTACCTCAACATTTCACCTTTGTTCTACAGAAATTTGAGCTTCACCTCCATCCCTTTTCCTATCGGGACATTTGAAATATTTATGTCCGATATTTCCACAGACAAAACATTTTATCTCACCTCCTCTGCCTCTTCCTCTTCCTCTGGCTCGCGGAAAAGTGTTTATGTCAGCATACTGTCCCCCCTGTGAAATTCCTCCTCTTTCAAGGTGAGTATGAGGTTTCTTTTCTTCTGCCTTCAGATTTTGAGTCCTATCCTGGGCAATTTCTTTGCCTCTTCTCTGAATTCAACCTTGGCCTCTTTGACCTTGCTTTCGGGCTAATTTTTCTTCAGCCTTGAGGGCCATTTGATAAGAATCTTCTACATTCCTGATTTTCATCATACTCATCTCATCCTAAATGTCATATCTCATACTATTCATGTATCTAGTGACCTTTTCATCATCACTTTCATAATGACCAGCCCTGATCTTGAGCCTGTAAAATTCCTCAATGTATTCTTTCATTGTCATCCCTTTCCGTCTCAAGTTCTGCATTCTTCGAAACAGATTAATTTGGTAGTATCTGCGTATAAAATTGGCTTTCATTTTTGCAACCATCCTATCCCATATTTTAATTCTTTGCTTTCCTTTGCAATGCTTGTCATCCTACAGTTCATTCCACCACAGTGTTGCATGCCCTTTAAGTCTGGTGACAACATGTTTAACTTTCTTATCTTCCTCAACATCCTCATAGTCAAAGGATTTGTCTAGAGATCTAAATCAATCTAGTAGCTCTTCAACGTCTAAGTTTCCTTTATACACTGGAATGTTTATGTTTTCTCTGGCTCTGATTCTTGCAACATCTCTGAATAGACGTTCTTCTGCAGCATCTTTGGCTGCGACTTCTTCCTCAGCTCCAGCCTCATTTTCGCTTTCGGCTTCACTGACATCTTCAGCATCAACTGTCTGTCTCTGTGTTGTTCCCATAACATCCAATCAAGCACAGAGTTCTCTCATATCCATTTCCATAGCTGGATAGAGCATTGGTCTTTCTCTCCTTCTTGGCGGCATTATTTCAATCTATTCCCCACAGAAAATAAAAAGAAAATTGTAGGCTAGGATTTGATACCACTTTGACGCAGAACCCCCTGCCTCAGCAGGTTCTGCGTGACCTCTCAATCTTAGGATCATTCCTTATCTTCCCCTTTGAGTTGAATTGACTCTTTGATTTCCTGCAGAAATCTCTAACACACAATAGTGTGCATCCATAGGTCCTTATGATTTATTCCTGTGCAAACAAGCACTAAGCGCCAATTCTCTCCCTCGTGATCAATGATATGACCACAACCTTCACCCAAAAGGGTACTTCGGGTTTTGTGACTTCATGATCCCAGATGCGAGTCCTCATGTCTCTTCAAACCCCGAAATCCTAAAAAGGATAATGGGTCTCTGACTCCTCCCTTTAACTTTTCCTGATGTGACCTCCAACTATGAACTAGGGCCCAAACACTTCGGTACCTCGGGATTTCTCTTATCAGTGTTTTGCGATGGAGTAACTCCTTTCGACGACTTTCGAAACTGCAACAACCCCATGCCACATATCAATGACTATGAGCTCCCCTATGATCTGACGGTCCTGGTTCTATCAGGACTTCGCAAATTGGGAGTTCACGACTCTCGACTATGAGCCACAGCCTTATCCACTTCCCAAATTCTGAAACACAAAATCTGTGCGCGAGATCAACGGCTCATGTTGATCCAAATCCAATGGCCACTATCCCTCTTGAGCTTCTAACATTAAACAACTCTCGGCCTTATCTCCAATGGCCCACAATAGATCAACACTTCCCTTGTAATCGGTTTCCACCATCCTTTATGTTTTCAAAACTCCTTCGCCAAACACTCTGGCGTCAACCCTTCTGAACCTTCCTCTTATGGGTGACCTCGACCTTCGTCTCCCTTTGAACACTTCAATAGTTCTATCCCTCATGAGATTTCACTTGCAACTCAAGAATCTCCCAAAAGTTTCCTACACGCACTCCTTGCGGCATTTGCAAATACCCTCTAGTTGTTTGGCCCTCCGACTTTGTGCACTTCTTGCAACAACAATCCTTCAATCCTCCTCCTTGGTGGATAAAATTCAATGCCTTAACCAGCATGCGCACACCTTGCATAGCTCGGGGAAAATATTGCACTTCTACTGATATGAGTACAATAGTATTCCTCCTGAGGTTTCTGAGATAAAACTCAGAACTTCATCAACGCACAGCTTGCAGACTTTCACTACACTCCTTGCAGGAATTCTCAGAAAGATGATCAATTGAAATTCATTCTTCCCTTCTCTCAGACTTCATACCTTTAACATGAAATCATACACACAACACAAAATTGAAACAAATACATAAACATATAATATAAGCAATTGTATACATACCATTGAACAGATGCAAACAATAAGCATAATAACACCATGAACGTGAGTCAAAGCTTTATTATATTAACTCAAGTGTTCATGTACATGGGTTCTTCTCTGTATTCTTACTCTCTACAACTCTACAACTTACTCAACTCTTACAATGATACAAGTGAGGGTGTATTTCTATCTATTTTTCCCTCCTACACTACAAGCTATCTAATCTGAAATAAAAGCTACAACAATTTTTCATAAATTACAATAAATGCCTCTTTATCCGGAAAATGTGAGCAATGCTCAAGATCTGTTTACAATCTCCAAAATATAAATGTAAATATGTCTCCCAGCTATTACATTAATGTCTCTTCATTTAAAAACATTTTCAAAATGTGCATTGGTGCATATCCAGCTATCTTTTCCTTTGCACTCACTTTGTTGGCTGCTTAGGATGCTCCTGCATCAAGTACAGTCACCAATTCTGTTACGAGGAAAATCTCTCTATGGATAGGGTAAACCACAACAGACGGAAATGACTGCAGAAATCAACTCTATCCAAAAAACATGCTATATAAACCAATATGCAAGTGAGATAAGAAAGAGGCCTACCTCATCCAGATGTTCGATGAAGTCCACCATTGAGCACTTTGACCCAAAGCTATATACCTACAACTAGTTCTCAACAACCAAGCAAAGCAATCATATGGTGATAATATAAAAGGTTAGCACATTAGATAACATAATCCATTAATATACATAACAAATATGCCCGTGGATAATAACTCAAATATTTGCAAGATATCAATTGTACGGGAAAGGAGTATTTATATTAATAAATGATCAACAGAAGTTAAAATGTTACAGACTTCTGTGTTGGCATGGTTCGGAACCAAGAAACTAAGTTCCTTCCAGCTGGGCCTCCACCACTTCAATCCTCGACCAAAGGCATGCTCATAAGAGAGAAACAATGAGGTTCTCAATCAATAAGGAATATCTTGGGGGGTGAACATTATGTTCAGACTTAAAGGACAAAGGTATGCAGACTCAATATGAAGTAAATATTTTTTCTAGAGTAACTTTGCTCTCAAAGTTGAATTCTTTCTCCTCTTCCATGGCTCGGAATTGGCCCATTTATAGCATTCAAAATGGAACTAAAGGGCCAATTCGAAACATTTCCATTATATGGAAGGCCAAGAATCATAGATCTCCTGTCGTGAAATGGAAAACCGACATTAATTTTTATTTTCTGGCACAAATCCCAATGTATGCAGGATGTAGTGGAGCAGCCTGCATATACGCATGTTGTGTAGTAGGAAAGATGCGTACATGTGGAAAAATATGTATTTTTGGCTCTGGATTTTACAAACATGGATGATAAGTCTTCATGGGGGATTGGAAAAAGGCCTTATGTGCAAGATTGCATAGGGTGGGGAAAATCTTGCTATAACAGAAATAAATTCAAATTCAAAAATAATAAATTCAAATTAAAAAAGAATAGAGTCTGTACACCTCCATAGACTTTATTAACCACGACCTTAAAATTAAATTATTATTAATATATAAAAATCATTAAAATAAAACAAAATATTCATTCATTAAGTTTTATATGATTTTAGTTTTTTAACTTCATAATTTATAACATGTTTATTTTTAAAAGTTGGAAATCTAAAAATACATATTTTTGGATATTTCATTTATGTTCCATTGAAAAATAATCATCAAACATTCTCCTTTTTCTCTTTCTTCTTTTCAATCTCAAATCACCCTATATAAAATATTCCACACTCACATAATTTAGATTTTTAAGATTTATAAGCAATACCAATTTATTACTGGATTATTAAATTCATGACCTCTTCATTCCTCCTATTAAAACTTTATAAGTATATATAATAAATCCAAGTTAGATGTATAGAACCTTGGTATTTTAGTAAAAAATTATGACCATGGATTTTATTTAATCTTTTTACATTATTATTATTATGTTATTATTATCATTATGTTTATTTATGTAATGTATCATTAATATATAGTATTATATTATTATTATGTTATTATTATCATTATGTTTATTTATGTAATGTATCATTAATATATAGTATTAATTATATATATTCTACTGTAAAGTAAAAATTTTAAATAATTTTAGGTTGATAAACAACTCTACCTATTAAATTTTTAAATATAAATAAATATATGCTATATATAATTATTTTTTTAAAATTATTTTATATATAAATTATAATTTTAAAATTGTGATTTAATTGTATATTCATTATTTTATGGGTTATAATATAGTTTTTCTTTTTATCATTATTTTTTTATAATATATTTATTGCCTGAGTGGGCTTAATGGTTAAGAACATGGGTTTCCTCTTAAGAGGTCAGAAGTTCAAATCCAGAGGGGGTAGGGTATGTATACCTCCGTAGACCTTACCAATCAATGAGGCAGGTCCCTTGTCCCACAAACAAGGGGGTCTCATACACTAATTTGTATGGCTTGGCAGTGACCTTAAAAATAGATTATTATTATTATTATTAAGAACATGAGTTAATTTTTAAAAAGTTAAATATTCAAATCTAAAGAAAATAAATTCAAATTCAAATTCAAAAAGAATAGAGTATGTACCTACCTCCATAGACTTTATTAACCTCCATAGATGTTCAAATCCAAAGAGAATAAATTAAAATTAAAATTAAAAAAAAAATAGAGTATGTACTTGCCTCCTCCATAAACTTTAGACTTTATTAAGCATGAACTTCAAATTAAATTATTTATTATTAGTAGTAAAATTTATTAAAATAAAACAAAATATCCATTTAGTTTTATATGATTTTAGTTTTTTAACTTTCTAATATTTAATTTTTTAACTTCCTAATTGATAACGTTTATTTTAAACATTTTGAAAATTATCAAGTAAACCACAAAATAAATACATTATGACACATGTTTGTCGTGGGGACTTTGTCTGAATATTAACTTTAAGCAAAAAATAATCATATCCTTATGAAAAAGGTGACAAAATAATCCATCTGCACATGAAAAAGGTTACAAAGTTTCAATGCCTTAGCCGTTGCAAGACTATTGGTGAGCGAAGAGTTTCATATGTTATTGAGTTCCTTCAATCCTGTAAATATGTCCAAAAATCCCATAGTTTCATGATTCCTGTTATTTACTCGCAGCTTGCGTTCTACTTTCATTAAGATCACGTTCTACTTTTATTCGTTGAGTTGATTGTTGTTCTGGAACAATGGGTCCAATTAATGAGATCATTCAAGAACCCAACTGGGGTAAGTCTCTTCTTACAACATGAGGAAACAATACCAGAAAGATATATCAGAACAGACAAAGAAAGACCAACTCCAACCGCAATGTCGCATGATTATCAAATGACAATCCCCATTATTGATATGGCCAAGCTTTCCCAAGAGCTGCAGAGAGAGAAAGTGGTGAGAAATATTGCTCGGGCATGTGAAGAATGGGGCTTCTTCCAAGTATATATCGTTTTATTAATTCATGCCAGGGTGAAATCATGAAGATGGGTTACACTTTTGCTTGTTTTATGAGAAAAAAAAAAACTGTATTTTCACAAGTTCTTCAACTTCCGGCATACAAAAGTATTTTTTTTGTTTAGAATTTCACTTTACAGTAAAAACAAAACTTGTGAAGAATTGTGTTACCTTTCCAATGACTATGTTTCAAAATTTTTTATCACGATTTGATATGTCAATTTGACAATTGTTTAACAGTATGTTCCTTAAACATGAAAGGAATGATAATGAGTTACTTATTTCTACAACAATGCATCTATTATTAAACTTGTTTTTTAAGAAACGAAATATACTGCAACAATCTACAAAGACTATATTTTACTATGACTATAATTTTGAATCTAATGGATGAATATTATAATTTCTAGAATTTTTTGAAGTTGACCAAGCTGAAAACGTTGCAGATTTTAAACACATGTTTTTTCTACACTTTGTATCTATCTTAATTTTTACTTAAAACTATAATCTAAATATACCCTTTTGAAAAGAACAGTTTAAGGATTTTGAATATATTTTTTTCCAAAATTTTCATTGTATATTTTTAGAGATACTGATATTTCATTTCACTGAATCATAATGTCTGCTGAAAATATAATGTAGTGATTTTAAAAAATAAATAAATAAAATTAGATAAAAATAAAGAAAATGAAAACAAATTATAGGAATTGAAAGTAGATTCAATTTTGGAAATGTTAGTGTCATTTTCTAAACCAAATTCTCAGTATTTGCAGGAGTCTGCAACCTCCGAAGTTCAGATAAGCTTGGGGAAATTCTTTGGTTTTTGTTTTTAGTCCCAATTTCATGTTTTCGACCGAAATAATATTTTGGCCAAAAGGCTAAAATCTAACGGAAAGCGTCAAAACTGAACGGTTTCCAAGGTTTTCGGCCGAAAGAATGCTGAGCGAATTCTGTCGGTCGGAAAAAATGAAAAGACACGTCGTATCATTTCATTTCACGCCAAATTGTATAAATAGGCTTTCGGTCGAACACATTTAACACAATTCATCAAATGGACAGACATATATAAGCTCGAGGATAGGGATTTCAAAGCATTTCTATTACTGATTGCATCTGTATTCTTTTCTTTCTTTATTTATTCTCCCTGTTCCATAGGATTAATCAGAGGAATGATATCGATACATGGTGGTTTTATAGAGCACTTAAACAAAGTTTTGAATCATCTTTTTGGTTTTTGTTGAATAAGGTAATTGATGTTTGTTCAAGTTTTTATTGGAATAACAATTTATATGTTGCAAGACAAATGTTGAGATTTTTTTCAAGGTGAAGTCTTTGTTGAACATATATTTTACAGATAACTATAAAAGTCATGGGAAACAAAAGTTTTCACAAGAGAAAATATGATCACACTCAAGATGATACTCGCCAAATCGAACAAAGGAAAGAGCTTTATCGGAGAAAGAAACAAGAACGTGAAAATATTGAAGAAAGAAACGATGATAATGTTAATAGAGATTTTCGACAAGAATAATTTCAACCAGGTATGCATGCACATATGATGATCGAGCACATGACACACATTGGGACTGTATTCAGAAAGTACATAATTCAAAGTATAGAATTCAAATTTAAAATATTGTAAATTTAATATAATTGATTGTAATTACAATTTGATGTTTTTCAAAAAACATAAATAGATTTGTCTCATAATGTCGAAGAAGACGTTGAAACCGAAATTGAAGTAGAATAGGAATCACCTATAGGTATGTACATAAATTTAGTTAATACAAGATGAACACTGAAGTATATATAATTTAGTGAATTTATGTTCGGGTTATGTTTTTTAATATAAACTTTAAATTGAAATATGCAGGAGAATCTATCAACATTGATGATGAAATATTAGAAAATGTTGATACTGACAAATTTGGGAAGAAAAAAGATAAACATTATATAAGATATTGAACTAAGAATATGTATAATACTTTTTTCAAAGATGAATCAGTAACAGTACAAGCTCAACTTTTACGTTGTCTAATGAAGTCAAGAAAGTTAAAAGAAGCTACTTCATTATTGGGTATTCAAAAGTTGAAAAATGATACAAAGGTGACACATAATGTCTTTAAAAATATAACTAGTGTATTAAAAGATTTTGGAAAATCTCAAAAAGAAAATGTTTGTGTTGCACGTAGAGTGATACAAACATCAGTTGTTTCATCTAGCAATATAAAAGATTGTTTGACATGACACATGGAAAAAACGATGGGAACGTCAAGAAAAACATTGCAGAAACATAGAAAATTTTGTTTCCAAATAGATGTAAAGGATGAATTGGCTTGTTGGACAGTGATTTCTAGACAACCCTACAAAGATAGACTTGCAGAAAATGTTAAAGAATTGGCCCGTAAATGTTGGTTGGAAGAATCTCATGTTTCACCACATACAAGTGATGTGTTGCGACGAAGAATAGCATGAAATCAATATGAAGAACATCAAAAACACATATTTCCAATGACACAAATAGAGTTGTTTAATAAGTTCAAAGAAGAGCACAAAGAAGTTAAAATTTCCATCAATACATTTGTGCAACAAAAACCATGGTTTGTTAGACCCATCATTGTCTGTGACATGCATTGTTGTCATTATCATGTGGAGTTTGAGTTGTATTACGACACTTTTTTGGATTTTGTTAAATCTTTATGGTCATGTTCACCTCCTCCTTCCACATTCCGTGTTTTTATATCTTAAATTCTATGTGAAAGAGAAGATGATGATTTATTTTACAAAAACAAATGTGTTTGTGGAAAGAAATGTGATCGTTGTGGAAATCTAAGTTTGTTTCATTCAAAGTATCATATTGATATGAATGATCAATCATTTTCTAATATAAGAGTCAATTGGAAGAGATATGAATATATGAGCAGCACGACTCCACATTCTTCAAATGTTATTTCCAGAAGGTAGATAAAATCAGCGTGATATAATTTTTGAAGATGTTTGAGGAAGAAATCTATAAATACACCAAGCATTCATATAGAGCTCGATGGCAATATCTACAATTCAAACAATCCCGTGAAGTGTTTCCACGAGGGACAATTTTGTTTGTAGTTGATTTTGCAGAGAATTACAAATTCGATGCACAAAAAGAAATACAGAGAAAATATTATCATTCTGATCAAGTCACGATATTTGTTCAGTTTCTATATATACATGCTCAACGGAGTCTTCCAAACATATAAATCACCAACGACAATCGGCATGTTATTAAAGAATATCACTTTTATATAAGTGATGATCGAGCACACTGTTCGACAACACAGGTAATCCAACAGAGGGAGAACACCTTCAATAACCACTCACATAACCAGAGAAAACATCAACACACCGATGTTTTCACATGGTAAAACCCTACGGGGAAACATCCATGGCCCTAGCCAACGCGGGCACTTGGAGCAGTTTATTAATGCAAAGAAAAAGATTACAGAGAGATTTTACAAGAGATTTTACAAGAGATTTTCTCACAATCGATCATCAAAAAATGAACCTCCATGCTCTTTAAATAAAGATCATGGACCAATCAGGTGTTAAGCCATGGATCAATGGCTATTAAGATCGAGGAGAGTATGAAATGACGGATCACTCTATGTCGGGAACATATCGTGACCGTCAGATTTCCTAACTACAAATGCATACTAATGCATACTAAAGAAACACACTATAAAACACATTTTTACCTAACGACACAATAGACCAAGTAGATCTTACTAACTCCTAAGTGTCTAAATATCCTAACATCCCCCCTTAAGAACAACTTGGAATAGGATTGAAGGATTTACAATAGTGACACAATAGGAGAAGGAAGGAGGCATTAGATCCTATCCCCTCTTAATGAAAACTTCTTGAACTCCTAACATAGATCGAAGTTTGGAAAACTTCACTTCTGTAAGAGACTTTGTGAAAATGTCTGCAACTTGATATTCTGTAGGGAAAAAGAGCACTTCAATAACTTGATCATGAATGAGTTTTCTGATGAAGTGCATGTGTAGCTCGATGTGTTTGTTGCGCTGATGTTGAATTGGGTCTTTGGCGAGCTTGATGGCACTTTGATTGTCACACCAAAGGCTGGTGGGATGTGGGTGTTGGAATCGAAACTCTGAAAGGATCTTTCGAAGCCACAGGGCTTCCTGACTTGCATTTACCGATGCTTGGTACTCTGCTTCTACTGAAGAAAGTGCAATATCTTGTTATTTCTTATAGGCCCAAGTGACAAGTCTTGAACCAAGGCTAAAAACATAACCGACAGTAGACTTTCGATCATCAGGGTCGTCAACCCAATCTGAATCAGTGAAACCAAACAATAAGGGATTCCCCCCTGAACTATAATGTATCTCGAACTGAACTGTACCACGAACATAGAAAAGTATCCTTTTAGCTTCTTTCTAATGGATTTCATGGGGTGTTTGCATATATCAGTCAATAAGACCAACAACAAAGGAAAGATCAGGATGGGTATGAGTCAAGTATAAGAGGCTACCAACTAAATGAGGATACAGGGTGGCGTCAACTTCAGGAGAAGCACAGGTGGCAGAAATCTTGAATCCAAACTGGAAGGGAGAAGGGGTTGGTTTACAATCGTCCATGTGAAAGTGACGAAGAAGGTCACAAGCATACTTAGACTGGGAAAGAAAAATTCATTCATTGGTTTGCAAATCTTGGAGGCCAAGGAAATAGTGCAAAAATCCTAAGTATGTCATTTCAAATTTCTTCTTAAGGCTTGTTTTCACATGGTTTAAAAGTTTTGAGTCACTACCAGTAAGGATAAGGTCATCAACATAAAGGACAGGGATTATGAGATGGCTTCCTACTTTCTTGGTATAGACATTAGGATCAAAATGGCATCTAGAGAATCCAGTGGCAATAAGAAAGCTATCCATTTTGGCATACCAAGCTCGGGGAGCTTGCTTGAGACCATAAAGAGATTTCTTGAGGCGACAAACAAGGCTAGAGTCATGCTGGACATAGCCAGGAGGTTGTTCCATGTAGATTTATTCCTGCAAATCTCCATGCAAGAAGGTGGATTTAACATCCATGTGATGGACCTCCCATTTATGTGAAGTAGCAAGGGCAAGAACAAGGCGGATGGAATTCATTTTTTCTACAGGGGAAAAGGTTTCATTATAGTCAATTCCTTCAACTTGGGAAAATCCTTTGGAAACTAACCGAGCCTTGTGTCTTTCAACACTTCCATCTTATGCATACTTAGTTCTGTAGACCCATTTGCATCTAACAATTTTTCTTCATTTTGGAAGAGGTAGAAGATCCCAAGTATCGTTTTCCATTAAAGAACGATACTCTTCATTCATTGTTGTATCCCAATCTGGATGACATGAAGCTTCTACAAATGTCTCTGGATCATGAGTTTCTAAAACTTGAGCCAAAAGAGAAGAGGCTCGCTGGAACTGTGAACATGTCCGACACTGATCTAAAGGATCACTGACAAGATCACTAGTTGCTTCACGTGTTGAATGGACCCATCTAGGAAGCGGTGGAGCTGGTGCTGGTTCAGGTTCAAAGGACTCATTTGGAGGAGGGTGAGCAAGCGGAGGTGGATTTTCATCCTCACTATCATCATCTGAAGAAGAAACCAGATCATAAGAAGGCACAAAAGTCGAAGATATCTCACAGGCTGAAGAAGGCACAATCGTCGAATTAGGCTCGCAGGCCAAGAGATTTTCATCAAATTTAACATCTCTTCTAATAATAATTTCATTACAATATGATTGAAGAATTTTGTAACCTTTGACATCTTCAGAATAACCAACAAATATACACTTCTCACTTTTAGGCTGCAATACTTTTCTTTTCTCATCAGGAATGTGAGCCCATGCTATACTGCCAAATACACGTAAGTGACTTACATCTGGTTTAATTTTAGTCCAAGCTTCTTTCGGTGTTATATTTTTAAGAGCCTTTGTGGGAGTGTGATTTACTATGTAATTTGCACAGTTTATGGCTTCCACCCAATACGTTAGACTTAATCCTTTAGATTGGATCATACAATTAGCCATTTCTTTTAATGTGCGGTTCTTTCTTTCAACAACACCATTTTGTTGTGGTGTATATGGAACAGTGTGTTGCATTTGGATTCCATGTGTAGTGCAGTAGCTTGTAAATTATTGTTCACATATTTGCCTCCATTATCTGTTCTTAACCTTTGAATTTGATGTCCAGGTTGCTTTTCTACAAGGGCCTTGTAGGCCAAAAACTTGTCAAAAACTTCACTCTTGAGTTTTAAGAAGTAAACCAAAGTACGTCTGGAAAATTCATCAATGAAAGTTAAGAAATACTTGCACCCAGAAAATGAAGGAGAAGAAAGTGGACCACACAAATCACTGTGAACAAGTTGCAAAGGACCTGAGGTGTGCCAAGAGGCACGTTTGTCAAAATTGTCCCGATGATGTTTTTCAAGCACACAATCGGCACAAACACCATCTCTGCATGAAACAAGAGGAAGACCAGTCACCATCTATTGATTACATAGTTGTTGCAATGAGAGATATCTTAGATAACCAATCTGCTCATGACAAAGTTTGTTCAAGTCATCACTATGAGCAATAAAAATTGATTAAAAATCTGATGACCCAAATTTGTCAAACTTGTACAACTTGGTAATATCATCAGCAACTCCAGTTGCAAGAACATGCGTAGGATCTTTTAGATCCTTGATTACAACTTGGTGAGGTGAAAACTCGACGGTTTTACCTTCACCTGAATGAGTGATTTGATATACTGATAGAAGGTTACAAGAAAGATTTGGAACACATAATACATCATTGAAATGACCTTTTTCTACTTGAACTATTCCAGATCCTACAACACTAAGAGATCTATCAACACCAAAAAATATTTTCTTGGTGTTACATTCATTTAGAGCAGAAAATATGGATTTATCCTTAGCCATATGATAAGATGCTCATGAATCAATAAGCCACTCATCAAAATAAGAAGTAGTAGTAGAAGGTGTATTGAAGGAAAAACCAGAAGCAGAAAGTGCATGTCCATGAGACGACGAAGAAGAAGAAGAATCAATATTGATGTTGTGCTTCTTCATCACTGCTTCTAGGGATGCCATCTTCTTGAAACATTTGGACTCATCATGACCATATTTATCACAAAAGTTGCAATGCCTGTTAGTATTCTTGCTTTTATATTTTTCTCCTTTGTCACCATTAGGAGCTAAAGTTGTCTGAGCGGGTTTGGGACCCTTATGTTCTTTGTTGTTGTAGCTAGGATGTTGCTTCTTGGGATACTTGGGTTTATCTTTTTGTTTGGAAACTAAGGCTTTGTTGGAGGTACCTACAGTGTTGATCACTCCAAGTTGTACAAGCTTATATTCCTCTCTAATCAAAGAAGCACAAAAGGAATCAAGAGTGGGTTTTTCATAAGCTTTCCCTAGAGCCTCTCTCATGGCATAAAAGGTAGATACAAACACAGAATATGCACTACCTAGCTTAGAAAGAACAAGATATATGCAACACTCTTCCTCCATTTTTATCTTACATTCTTCACATAAAATTATGAGTGTTTTAAACTTAGATAGATAGTCTCCAAGGCAAGAAAAAACACTTGGACTCAAGGTCAGTATTTGATTTTCTAACTATTGTGCTCAAATAATATTGAGTTTACCAAACACAGATTCAATCGTGTTCCAAAGCTTCTTTGGGGTCATCAATTCCTTGAAGGTGGTACCTTAAATAAGGAGAGATGGACATTTTGATTATTCCACGTGCTTCATCATTCTTATTATCCCATTTTTCTTTCTTATCATCATCAGTGGGTGTTTTTTCCTTTCCCAAGGTAATCTGGTATAGGCCTTTACTTCTTAATAAATCTTCCATATGGGATTTCCATTGGAAGTAGTTGTTGCTGGTAAGCAAGACATTACTTGTAGAAGCCATATTAAATATGCAGACAATGTGGATTTAAAAATTGAAACTAATGATTTGGATGGAAAGATATCGAAAATTTATGCAGTTTTAAAAAAACGACACTGAAAACGGACTTCCGATGTGAGAGTTATGCCCTTTAAAAAAAAATGCATAAATGGTAACCAAATAACCAAGTGATAGTGTAAGCTGCTTTATGAAGTGACCCGATTTTATAAACAGAAGTGGGGATCACTTTTACAATGAAGTTACCTTATAACATAAAAGTTGCATGCAAAATAAATAACTCTAAAATAAAATATAAAGCTACTTATAGTGATTCACTTTTATACTTGAAGTGAAATGCACTTTACAATTTTTAGCATGAACTTTTTCAAAAAAAAAGTAACAAAAGAGAGACTTGAACTCAAGACATCTTACTTAATAAGGTAAGTTTTAACCAAATGGTCTAGCAAAACATATTGTAATGTTCAGAAGGAGGATTGGGGTTGTTTTTGTTGTTTTTGTTGTTGAAGACGGCCTTGGAGAGCATGCTAAAAAAAAACTCTTTTCACACAAGAAAAAAATTATGCTTCTCGATGACAACAATGATTAGATCTCGGTTAGCTTACCTAGAAGATGCACCTTTTCCTATCTATTTCTGATTTTCCAAGATCGCACAGGGCGCGGGGAAAAGATCATACGCAAATCTAAAAGAGTAGCAACCCGGAAATAAAAAATACAAACCGAAATAAAATCAAAATAAAACTTTGCAGAAATTTTAAAAAATGTGTATTTAGGCTTTATACCTCCGGATCTGACTGTAATGGTCGTATCTTGGGCAAACGGTAACCTTTTCGAGTGAAACAAAAAGTGTTCCTAAATGAAACAAGTGTTTCGGACGTAATGGAATAGTCCTCTTAGCCCAGAAATGTACGAAAATGACATAAAGTGGAGATGAGGAAACTCGTCTTCACGATCTCAATCTTCAACAGGAGCGGGTCTTCAAACAGGCTCTGATACCATGTTTGACAACACAGGTATTCCAACATAGGGTGAACACCTTCAGTAACCACTCACATAACTAGATCAAATATCAACACATCGATGTTTTCACATGGTAAAACCCCTACGTGGAAATATCCATGGCCCCAGCCAACGCAACCACTTGGAGCAGTTTATTAATGCAAAGAAAAAGATTACAGAGAGATTTTACAAGAGCTTTTCTCACAATTGATCATCGAAAAATGACCCTCCATGCTCTTTAAATAGATTTCATGGACCAATCAGGTGTTAAGCCATGGATCAATGGTCGTTAAGATCGAGGAGAGTATGAATCGTCGGATCACTCTATGTCGGGAACATATCGAGACCATCGGATTTCCTAACTACAAATGCATAATAATGCATACTAAAGAAACACACTATAAAACACACTTTTACCTAACGACAAAATAGACCAAGTAGATCTTACTAACTCCTAAGTGTCTAAATATCCTAACACACACAACACACATTATGTACAACATTGTTTTGATAAATTTCATGATTCATTGAAAGAACACGAAATCAGATTCGATCGACATTGGATATGGTTCGATGGGTGTGCGGGTCAGTTCAAATCTATATGATCATTCTATTGGTTATGTCGTCTTCATAAAAAATTAAACATTACACATTGTTGGATTTTTTTTGAGATTGTTCATGGAAAAGGAGAGCACGACGGTGCAGGGGCATGTATAAAACGAGCACTTTGAAGGTATCAACTGAACCCTCATGCCGATCGATTTGAATCCGCTGAACAAGTTGTTGAATGGTGAAACATGGCGCTAATCCATTAATATAATCCATCAAGGGATGTGCTCAGTTGTTTCTATATATAAATGTTACATGTATGTACACATTATATATAAATTTGAACGTGTTCAAATTTATATTCAATCTTCAATCATTTTCTTGAGAGATTTCAAGTTAACAAGTTCTTGTCTTGTGCAGGTGTTTTTGGTATGTTGGAATCGAAGATGTAGATAGATCAATCCCATATGATTCCAATACAATACCTGGGGAAAGAAAAATACATTCAGTTAAAAAAAAACATTTTCAAAATGGGTTTGCATTTGATAGACGAAATGACTCTTGTTTTTGTTCAGTTTGCATAGAGGACACAGAATCCATAGATATTTGCGAGAACGAAAATGAAAGATATGTTAAATCTTGGAGACATACTGAACTTAATTCAAAAGGGAAAATGTCACTTGCAAGCTTAGAGGAGATGGAATCAAATGAAACTACAGTGTTAGTTGATGGCGATAGAGTTTTTGATCTTGTTAGAGAAGGTAAAATTTTTATGTTTAAATTTTTTCAAATAACTTGTAGATGTACTTGTGTAATAATCTAACATGAATTATTTGTTGTCCAATATATCCAATTATTTGCAGGAGATGTGTTTTCCATGGTTGCACCTGTAGACAACACTGAAAACGTGAAATATTATTTGATGCGATGCACGGAACAAAAGATGAGGCTATTAGAAGATTTTGATGAGAACGGTTTTATATATGAAAGAGGATCCATTGTATTGAAAGGATATTTTTTTCAAGAAACCCATCAAACCAATACTCATGTTCACTTTCAAGACTACCAGTCATATGTCACAAGTTGTTAATATAGTCATTTGGTATGTGCAACGCGCATAAAGTTAATAGAAGTTCAATAAATAAATAAAAAGTTAGAAAATGGAAAATGTCCAAAGTCGATCATGAACGAATAATTGAAGATGGAATACCATTACGTTGTTTTTAAACAAACTTGTCACATGTGCACATTCAAGAATTTTTAATTTTTCATTGAAAGTACATTCCATTTTTTGATAACTTGTTTTGACTCTTCAAACATATTTCCAATTATGATATTTATAAAAAGGGTACTATGTATAAAAAACTCACTTGGGAACTGCACCCCAATTAGTACCTAAAAGTATATTGTTAATACTTACAACCTAATTAGTATAGGATTTAGGGAACTACTAATTTGTATGGAAGTGAAAGAACCATTTGGTAACTTATACCCCTATCGATACCCAAAAGTATGTCATTGGGGAATTTCACCCTAATTAGTATAGAAGTAAAATACATGCTTGGGGTACACCTTAATTTACATATATAGGAGTGAGACAACAACTTAATGAATTTGCATCTTAGTTAGTGCTAAAATTGTGTTCTTTTGATTTAAACAAGAATTAATATAATAACAAGGGAACCACTTGTGGTGCACCCTATTTGAATAAGAGTAAGAGAAGCACTTACAAATTATGACACTCCCGTTAATACCCAAAAGTATGTTCTTGGGGAATTCCACTCTAATTAAGATATGAATGAGGGAATCACTTGCAAATTTATGCCCAAGTATGTTATAACCTAAATTTGTATAAGAGTGAAAGAACCAAGAATCGCTTGGGGTGCACCCTAACTTTAATATAGGATAGAGGAGAGCTTAACATTTTAGGGACATGCATTTTATATAATACAAGTTCTTTTTTCAAGTCAAGAAGTGAGGTATCCTTAGGCACAAGGGATGAAACTAATCCTAACTTAGGCATGCTCACTACTAGGAATATTTACGAGACATCTTTAAGTACATGATCAGCCTAATAGACCCATCATCATATATCCTTCTAAGCATGCCCCCTTCTAACATTTGGCTGAGACTAATATTTTTTAAAGAAAGCATAGTATTAGGGCAGCTTTATGATATCAAATTCTCATTCCATCTTGTGATTGGAAATGGCTCACATGTTAAGACAAGTAAAATATATTTTAATGAAGTTCATTCGATAGGGTTTTCTTGCTTTAGAATGTTTGAACCCATTCCCATATATGTATTATGGATCCGTCCCCTTCAAACCCATAATTTCCAACCATACTCTTTGATTTTCCCCATGTTCATAAAGGGGCACACGTTGAGAAAGCATATACTATTATATGTAGGGTGATTAAGTCATGTTAATTACAAAGGGGTCCCTCTCACATGAAGTCATAAGACTTCATGTCCACCTTTACACATGTTCTATGGGTTCGATTTACTTTGGATCCGCCTTGCTACATGCTAAATGATACAATGTCACGGGTCCTTAAGTGGTAATACAAGCGGCCATATAAAATCACATGCTAGGAATGGATCCACACCCATTGAGCGACTCATCCTCATGGCTCATTCTATTCCATTGTGATGCAGGAGCATCGTAAGAAGCCAACCAAGAAAGCATAAAGGCGGAAGACAGCTGGAAAAGCGCAACACACATTTTGCACATTTTGAAATGTTTTTGAAAAATTAATGAGCAGATATTAATGTAGTAGTTAAAGGAAGTGTACTTTCATGTTGTAAATAGATCTTGAGTGATTTTCTCTCATCTGCCGGATGTAATAGACATTAAATCTGTTTAATGAAAGTAGGTAGATTTGAATTAAGAGATTAGACAGTTTTAGAAGCATAGGAGGGAAAACAGATATAGACACCCTCACCCTTGTATTATTGTATCATGAGAATAGAAGAAGAAGGATTTCATAAGCTGAGAACTGTAGCAAAGAGCTGTAGAGAAGAACCCATGTACAGGAGAACTTGAGTTAATATATGAAGCTTTGACTCAATTTTCATGGTGTTATGATGCTTATTGTTTACATTTGCTGAATGGTATGCTTATAGTTGTTTTATTCTCTTTGTTTATGCATTTGTTTCAATGATGTGTTGAATGTGTGATTTCATGTGTTGAATGTGTGATTGCAAAGAGTGCACAGAGTCGAGGACTCAAATAACCAGAGGTTATTTGAAATATTGTCGCAAGGAGTGCGAGAATAATTCCTTTAGGGACTTGAGTTTGCAAGTGAAATCTCAGGAGAGATAGTACCTTTGAAGTGTTGAAAGGAAGACAAAAGTTGAAAGCATCTCATAAAAGACAAGTTTATGAGGGAGAACGCCGATTCATCTCGCAGAAGTCATTGAGGAGTGAATCGGGCGGTCAGAATTCTCGGAGGAGAACTCCTGAAATCGCGGGGACCGTAGGATCCAGAGGAGCTACAAGGTGGTTAGGAGTTGGACGAATCTGCCACCCTGACATCAAGAATCAACGTGGACTGTTGATTGTGGTCTGTCTGAGCTATCAAATCATTTCAGGAATTCAGGACCCGTAAGTTGGGAGTGCAGGTCAAAACCCTTGGTCACTCAAACTACCGGTTCGCGAAAAGGATAATCAAGTGTGAAATTTTGGTATTTCAGGGTTCGGCATACCGAGAATCTTGATGACAAGGAGCCGGGGCGCTTAGCATTGAAAATCCCGAAGTCGCAAAACGCGACGTGCCTTGGGGTGAATTTTGGGATTTCGACATTTCGGCACTTCGGGTGTCGAGAAGTAGAGGAGGCAACGATCTTTGGAATCGAGAGTTTCAAACTCTCGGTTCGCGAAAATTCAAAATATCCAGAGTCGTCGGATCGTGGAGGATCTCAGTCGTAGATCACGTTGGAGGTGAGGTTTCGGGAATTCAGAGATCAGAGTTTCGGGAGGTGAGGAACCTTTCTTCTGTGGATCTGGCAAGTTGTGAAATCCCGAAGAGTGAAAGGAAAAATTCCCGAAACATTGAAGGACAATACCCGTGGGCCCAATCAGGTTTCGGGGTTCCGAGAGTCAAGAGACAGAGTTGCATGTCAACGCAACTCCCGAAATCGCGAAAACAAAAAAGCCGAAAGGTGGGTCCTAAGAATTAATCGGAGGATACGTGCGACAAAATTCAAGGGAGTGTCAAGCTTCGAGGAAAATCCCGAAAGACCTTCGATCTCGCCAAAAGGGGAAATTTCAGAAACTAGAAAATCATAAGGGAAGAGGAACGAGTGTTGATCGATCACTCAAGTTCCGAAAAGCCGAAATAAGTGGCAACAAGAGGTGTGTGTTCAATGCATTGAAGGAGTCAACCCTTTTTGACGTTTCAAGTTTCGTAGGTTGAAGAGACAAGGGGCTTGACAATAGGATTTGTGAAATCACGAAATCTGAAATCCCGAAAGGAAAAGAAAATCCTCGATCATATTTGTTGGTCAGTTGTGGAATACACCTTGTGTGTGTGGTATTCCCTATGGAGAATCCAAAGAATCAATCTGACTCAGGGGAAGATTTGGAACGATCCTACACAGATCTTGGCCCAAGGGTCAGAGGTCTGCATCATTTGGTATCAGAGCTTGATTTTATCTGTATATTTCAGGCAGAAGGAGCTAGAGAAAAAGGAGTAGTATGATACGCATCATTTAGGTATCAGAGCTCAGAACAAGTTCTTTGCTTTATGTAGTAGAGAGAATAGGGGAAAATTTTACAGCCATGCCATCGAGAAGAAGAGACAGGCCAATGCCAATGCCTGATCCAGCAAGAGAAAGAGAAATGCGTGAGTTACGTGCCAGGCTTTATTCCATGGAGATAGCACAGAGGCGCGCAGTTGACACTCGGGGTATCAGCGAGGCCGAAAGTGAAAATGAAGTTGGAAATGAAGGAGAAGAAGTTGCAGTTGAAGATGCTGCAGATGAACGCCTATTTAAGGTTATTGCAAGGATAGGTTCTAGAGCAAAAATGGATATTCCAGTGTATGAGGCAAACCTAGATGTTGAAGAGCTTCTAGATTGGATTAGAGCTCTAGACAAGTACTTCGACTATGAGGATGTCGAGGAAGACAAGAAGGTCAAACATGTCGTTACTAGACTTAAAGGGCATGCAACACTATGGTGGGATGAACTGCAGGTTGACAGACGCTACAAGGGCAAGTAGAAAATCAAAAGCTGGGATAGAATGGTTGCAAAGATGAAAGCCAAATTTATACTCAAGGATTATCAAATCACTCTATTTCGGAGGATGCAGAATTTGAGACAAAAGTTGATGTCAGTGAAAGAATACACTAAAGAGTTCTACAAGATAAACATCAGAGAAGGTCATTGGGAAAGCGATGATGAAAAGGTTGCCAGATACATGAATGGTCTGAGGTATGACATTCAAGATGATATGAGCATGATGACGATTCAAAATGTGGAATATGCTTATCAGATAGCTCTGAAAGCCAAAGAGAAGTTGAGCCGGAAGCAAGGTCAAAGAGGCTGAGGTAGAAGTCAAGCCAGAGGAAAAACAATTGCCCAAGACAAAACTCAAAAATCTAAAGAAGAGGGGAATAAACCTCAAAATCAACATGAGAGAGGAGGAAGCTCATAGAGAGGGAAGTATGCTAATAGAAATACTTTTCCTCGAGCTAGAGGAAGAGGAAGAGGCAGAGGCGGTGAAGTAAAATGCTTTGTCTGTGGAAAGATCGGACATAAATCCTATGAGTGTCCAGATAAGAAAAAAGATGGTGGTGAAACTCACATTGTCGAAGCTCAAGGATGGAATGTTGAGGCAGAAGATGTTGAGGGCGGAAGATCTTTGATGATGAGGAAAGTTCTCTTGAAGCCAGAGAAGGAGGCAGAGAACCCGGCCCAAAGAATTAGTCTGTTTTAGACTACTTGCAAAACCAAAGACAGGGTATGCAAGGTCATAGTGGACAGTGGTAGCACATACAATCTCGTATCTACAGAGATGGTAGAAAAGTTGGAGCTGGAGACTGTTGTACATCCAAGCCCATATAGAGTTCTGTGGCTATAAAAAGGACATCAGGTAAATGTCACTAAACAATGTTTAGTTGAATTTAAAATAGGAGGATATAAAGATGAAATATTATGTGATTTCATTCCCATGGATGTTTGTCATCTATTGCTGGGTAGACCATGGAAATATGACAGGAACGTCATTCATGATGGGAGAAAGAACACATACACCCTGGATAAGAATGGGAGGATGCACATGTTGCTAGCGATTAAAAACCAAGAGGTGAAAATAGAAATGAGCAACATTGTACTTCTCATGAGTGGGAAGGAACTTCTTAAGGAGGTTAAGAAGAAGGAAGTCACACAATTTATTGTGGTCAGGAAGCCCAATTTTTTTTTGACCAGTACGAGAATAGATGATTTACCAGAAGAAATCCAGGAATTGTTGGGAGAATTTGTTGATATAGTAGTGGATGAACTACCTTGTTCGTTACCACCTATCAGGAGTATAATCCATCATATCGATCTTATACCTGGAGCCAGTTTACTGAACAAAGATGCGTATAGGTTGACGCCGTAGGAAAATGAAGAAGTCAAGAGACAGATCCATGACTTAATGGACATAGGATTGATTCGAGAGAGCTTGAGTCCATGCGTTGTTCCAATAGTGCTCATCTCAAAGAAAGACGGAGGCTGGAGAATGTGTACAGACTCAAGGGAAATCAATAAGATTACCATCAGATACAGATTTTCATTACCAACGATGGACGACTTGATGGATTGCTTGATTGGAGCAAAGTTTTTTTCAAAGATTGATTTGAAAAGCGGGTATCATCAAATTTGAATGAGAGAAGGTGATGAATGGAAGACAACATTCAAGACAAATGAGGGGCTGTATGAATGGATTTTCATGCCATTTGGCTTAACGAATGCACCCAGTACTTTCATGAGGTTGATGAACGAAGTCTTGAAGGATTTCATTGGGAAATTCGTCATCATATATCTTGATGATATATTAATCTTCAGCAAAACAGGAGCAGAACACTTGAAGCATTTAGCTGCAGTAATGAGAAGATTACAGCAAGAGAAATTGCTGATAAATATGAAGAAATCGTCATTTATGAGGACAGAACTCATTTATTTGGGTTTTGTTATCTCTGCAAATGAGTTGAAGATGGATCCAGAAAAGGTAGATGCAATTAAGAATTCACCATCGTCGAAGAGTGTGTTTGAAGTTCGAAGCTTCCATGGTTTGGAAAGTTTCTACAGGAAATTCATTCGAAATTTCAGTGGAATTAGCGCACCAATGATGGATACGGTGAAGAAAAGACACAAGTCTTTTCACTAGATAGAAGAAGCAAAGAAGAGCTTCAACCTACTGAAGAAGAAGATCACGGAGCAACCAATTCTTGTTTTGCCGGATTTTAGCAAGACATTCCAGGTTAGGTGTGACACGAGTGGATTTGTAATTGGAGCGGTCTTGAGCCAAGATGACAGATCGATCGCATACTTCAATGAAAAACTGAATGAAGCAAAGATCAAGTACTCAACATATGACAAAGAATTCTATGCAGTCATACAAGCACTGAAGAAATAGAGACATTATTTGGTTCCTAAAGAGTTTGTTTTGTACAGTGATAATCATGCTTTACAATTTGTGAATCAATAGGAGAAGTTAAACCAAAAACATGTTAAATGGGTTAAATTCATGTAGAATTTTACTTTTTTAATTAAGCATATTTTTGGAACTGCTAACAAAGTTGTTGATGCTTTGATCATGAAATGTTTTCTTATGCAGGAATTTAGAGTCAAGACTTTGGGTTTTAATAACCTCAAAGAAATGTATAGGGATGACCCAGATTTTAAGGAGGCATATGAGGCATCTAAGAATCCAGTTCTCAGAGACAGAATCTAAAAGACCGAGTGTATGATCTAGGATGGGTTATTATTCCGGGGCAATCAACTATGTATTCCAAAATGCTCCATGAGGGAGAACCTGCTGAAGGAAAAACACAGTGGAGGATTGACCGGACACTTTGGTCATGATAAGACATTCTCAAAGTTGAATGGCTCATATTTTTAGCTAGGGATGAGGACATATGTTAAGAAATTTGTGAACAGATGCGGGCTTTGTCATCACACAAAAGGGAAAAGACAGAACACAGGGTTATATCAACCATTACCCATACCAGAAAGTTCGTGGGACGTAGTGAGCATGGATTTTATATTGGGACTTCCAAGAACACAGAGAGGCTATGATTCAATCTTTGTGGTAGTCAACAGATTTTGAAAAATGGAACATTTCATACCATGCCAGAAAACCAGTGACGCAACTCATATTGTGAACCTATTTTTCAAGGAAGTCATCAGACTTCACGGCTTGCCAAGGAGTATCGTGTCTGATCGAGATACCAAGTTCGTAGGGAATTTCTAGAGGACCTTATGGAAAAAGTTGGGGACAAGTTTGTCTTTTATCTTAGCATATCATCCTCAAACGGATGGGCAGACAGAAGTTGTGAACAGAAGCTTGGGAGATTTGTTGAGGAGCTTAGTGACTGAACACCACAGTCAATGGGATCACATTCTTCCACATGAAAAATTTGCTTGTAATAATTCACTTAATAGTAGCACAGGGTAGAGTCCATTCCATATTGTATATGGAATGCAGCCAAGGGGAGTTTCTTAATTGAAAGATTCAGAACAAGATGAATTCAGGAGTGCTAGTGAAGAAGACTTTGCAGAAGGAATGAAGGAGATTCACAGCCGAGTCAAGGAGCGATTGCAGAGTTCAGGTCAAGAATACAAGCGGAGAGAAGATCAACACAGGCGAGAACTTCAATTTGAAGTTGGTGATTTTATTCTTGCGCATCTGAGGAAGGAAAGGTTCCCAAGGGGAACAAATAACAAACTGAAGATGAAAAATATTGGACCGTGCAAGGTCATAAGGAAATTTGGGGCAAATGCATATGAGATTGAATTACCCAATGGGATCGGAATCTCACCAATATTCAATGTTGCGGATTTGTACCCTTACAGAGCTGAAGAAGTAGGAGCAGAGAAGGAACATAAAGAGATTCAATGGAAAAAACAAATGCCTATAGCTAAAAAGACATAGATGGAAAGCATAATTGACAAGAGGATTAGCAAAAAGACCAGGAGAAAAGAGTATTTTGAATACTTGGTCAAATGGAAAGGACATCCAGTTGAAGATGCTAGTTGGGAAGATGAAGTAGAAATTCATAAGCATGGACAGACCATGCAAGAGCTCATGAACAGGAGTTCATGAAAATTTTCAAGCGAGGGAGTATGATGCAGGAGAATCATAAGCAGCTAGCCAAGCAAGCATAAAGGCGGATGACAACTGGAAAAGCACAGCACACATTTTGCACATTTTGAAATGTTTTTGAAAAATTAATGAGAAGATATTAATGTAGTAGTTAAAGGAAGCATACTTGCATGTTGTAAACAGATCTTAAGCGATTTTCTCTCATATGCCAGATGTAATAGACATTAAGTCTGTTTAATAAAAGTAGGTAGATTTGAATTAAGAGATTAGACATTTTTAGAAGCGTAGGAAGGAAAATGGATATAGACACCCTCACCCTTGTATTATTGTATCATGAGAATAGAAGAAGAAGGATTTCATAAGCTGAGAGCTATAGCAGAGAGTTGTAGAGAAGAACCCATGTACAGGAGCACTTGAGTTAATATATGAAGATTTGACTCAATTTTCATGGTGTTATGATGCTTACTGTTTACATTTGTTGAATGGTATGCTTACATTTGTTTTATTCTCTCTGTTTATGCATTTGTTTCAATGTTGTTTTGAATGTGTGATTTCATGTTAAGTATATGAAGTTTGAGAGAGGAGAAGAATGAGTTTCAATTGTTTCTCATCCTGAGAGCTCCTGCAAGGAGTGCAGTGAAATGTCCACAAGATGTGCGTTGACAAGAGTCTGAGTTTTATCTCAGAAATATCAGGAGAGATACCATTGTTCTCATACCAGCAGAAGTGCAGGTGAAGTATAGAGCCGTGCAAGGTGTGCGCAGGCTAGTTGAAACATTAAAATTTATCAACTAAGGTGAAGGTGGAAGGACTGTTGTTGCAAAGAGTGCACAGAGTCGAGGACTCAAATAACCAGAGGTTATTTGAAAGATTTTCGTAAGGAGTGCGAGAAGAATTCCTTTTGGGACTTGAGTTTGCAAGTTAAAGATCAGGAGAGATAGTACCTGTGAAGTGTTCAAAGGGAGACGAAAGTCAAAATCATCTTATAAAAGACAAGTTCAGGAGGGAGAACATTGATTCGTCTCGCAGAAGTCATTGAGGACTGAATCAGGCAGTCAGAATTCTCCGAGGAGAACTCGCGAAATCGCGGGGACCATAGGATCCAAAGGATATGCAGGGTGGTTAGGAGTTGGATGAATTCGCCACCCTGACATCAAGAATCAATGTGGACCGTTGATCATGGTCTGTCTGAGCCGTCAAATCATTTCGGGAATTCGGGACTTGTAATTTGGGAGTGCAGGTCAAAACCCTTGGTCACTCAAACTACCGGTTCGTGAAAAGGATAATCAAGTGTGAAATTTCGTTATTTCGGGGTTCGGCATACTGGGAATCTTGATGACAAGGAGACGAGGCGCTTAGCATTGAAAATCCTGAAGTCGCGAAACGCGACGTGCCTTGGGGTGAATTTCAGGATTTCATCATTTCGGCACTTCGGGTGTCGGGAAGTAGAGGAGGAAGCGATCTTTGGAATCGAGAGTTTCAAAATCCCAGTTCGCAAAAAGCCGAAAGATCCAGAGTCGTCGGATTGTGGAGGATCTTAGTCATAGATCACATTGGAGGCGAGGTTTCGGGAATTCGGAGATCAGATTTTCGGGAGGTGAGGAACCTTTCTGCTGTGGATCTCGCAAGTCGCGAAATCCCGAACAGTGAAAGGAAAAAATCCTGAAACATTGAAGAACAATAGTCGTGGGCCCAGTCGAGTTTCAGGGTTTCGGGAGTTAAGAGACAGAGTTGCATGTCAACGCAACTCCCTAAATCGGGAAAAGGAAAAATTCGAAAGGTGGGTCCTAAGCATTAATCGAAGGATACGTGTGATGAAAGTCAAGGGAGTGGTCAAGCTTCAAGGAAAATCCCGAAAGACCTTCGATCTCACCAAAAGGGGAAATTTCGGAAACTGAAAAATCATAAGGGAAGAGGAACGAGTGTTGATCGATCACTCAAGTTTCGAAAAGCCAAAATAAGTGGCAACAAGAGGCGTGTGTTCAGCGCATTGAAGGAATCAACCCTCGTTGACGTTTCTGGTTTCGGAGGTTGAAGAGACAAGGGGCTCGACAACAGGATTCGCGAAATCGCGAAATCCAAAATCCTGAAAGGAAAAGAAAAGCCTTGTTCATATTTGTTGGTCAGTTGTGGAATACACCTTGTGTGTGCGGTATTCCCTGTGGGGAAACCAAAGAGTCAATCTAACTCAGGGGAAGATTTGGAACGATCCTGCGCGGATCTTGGCCCGAGGGTCGGGGGTCTGCATCACATTGACTATTCAAATGGATTAGGCGTCATTCTTTTTTGAGGTAACATTAAATCTCTTTGTACTACATAAGGTTCATAGCCGCGGAGTATCATGAAGTTCACTTATCAAAGCCAATTGATCACATCGAGGAGTTATACATTTTTAGTACCTTTTAGAACACAAGGAATATTATTTTTTGTTGTAAAAGGTTGATCTAGAAACTCTCTATTTAAAGAGAAGTTCCTTCACATCCTACGCATGGTTGGATTTTCGAGATTCTAGCAAATTCTAGTGATGGATCACCAAGATACCCACTTCTAACTTCTAAATGGAACTATCCCTTTCTCAAGTATGTGCATTAACATGATATCTTTATGATACCCAATTACATTGATAGAACCATTAATGTAACCTCTTCTAATATATACGAAGGATTCAATATCAAATTTAACCTCTACATCTAATTAAAAAAAAATAAAAAATTAAGTATTTTTTTTAATTGAATTGTTTTTTTATATAAACATTTTATGTTTCACAATTATTATATATTTAATTATTCATAATGTTAATTTATATTTAATTTAACAAAAAAAATAATATAGATGTAATGCTTTATAAATATTTTAAGTGTCACAATTATTTTATATGATAATAATTTATTTTTAAGGTCATGATATTTGTGTAGGAGATTTTGTTGTTTATAGGATAAGAGATTCTCCCTTAACCATTTGATTGTTATTATGTTATATGATAATAATTTATTTTTAAGGTCATGATATTTGTGTAGGAGATTATGTTGTTTATAGGAGAAGAAATTCTCTCTTAACCATTTGATTTTTAAGGTGTATGGAGATATATAACATTCTTCTTTAGTTTTCACCATGGCTTCCAAAGTGAAAACACGAATTTTATATTTACAATATTACTTTATAAAAAAAACATGAATTTTATATTTACCATATTAATTTATACAAAAATTTAATTTCATGTAGAGTAAAATAAAAGTTTATACACAAATTTAATGTCAT
>ML779141.1:255782-270331 GCA_009831015.1 Picea engelmannii | reverse complement strand
TAACTGGATCATATTTTTCATATAAATTGGGTGTTGTTTAATTGTTTTAGGTTTTTGTTTTTTTTTCGAAATCAAGCAATATAAATTTTCAAGAAATTATAAGTTTTTTTGTTTAAATTGTATTTCTGAATGTAGAAATGAATTCATCTTGCTGGAAATTTGTAGAAATATACTAGGATTATACATAAAAAAAAACCATTCCAATAAACAGATTCAACAATTTTTCCTCTAATTTCAAACAAATATACTCAGAAAATATAAAAAAAACAAAAAATATTTATACTACACATATAAATTGACATGTAATGCTACACATGTAAATTTGCATGTACACACAACATTGTAGAAACAAAATATCAGTATGTTCTCAAGTTTTCAATCCTTTCATGTAACGTAAGTGCTATGTAGGAACAAAATATGAGTATGTTCTCAAGTTTTCAATCCTTTCATGTAACGTAAGTGATAAGCAATCGCATTAGCGAGATGATTTCGGCTATGGGTCTTGCTACACCTTTAGATTAAGGTGCAAAGCTACGAGGAAACGTTAAATTAACCAACGAACTTACATAAGGAATGCAAAGCAGTTTAGTTGCTTAATTGCTTTTTGAAATGTTACTATGTCTTTGTACTTGACTTTTGGCAATGTTTAACTTTTTAACAAAGCTGCACTTATTCACCATGAAATTTGTACAAAATGAAAATCTAAACTAGCCTTGATTTAGTTACATAACCAAATTTTACAAATCCAATCTTGCTGACAATATTTGACTATATTTGACTTATTTTAGTGTAATAAACTATATTTGAGTTTATTTCTTAATTTTTTTTCTTAAAATTTTTGAGTATGATTATTTGTCTATAATATAATAAGAATTGACTTATATAATTAATCAATTCTTAATTATATAAATCATCAACTCCTACAAGAGTTTTGATTTTCCCGTATTGATCTCAGATTTATTTCTTTTGACAATTAATACAGAGTCTCGATTGACTCTAAGTTATTTCTTTTGAAAATTAATACAGAGTCCCGATTGACTCTTATTGATTTTTGTGTATATAAAAAAATAACAAATAAAAATTTTCATGAATTCCATTACTTGGTGTAACTCGCATTTTAATTACTCTGTAAAAGGGGCCAAGAAAATAAATTTTAATTATAAATTGAAAATTAATATTAAAATTTAACAATACATAAAAAAAATTAAAATTAAAACTAAATACTACATAACAATACAGGGGTAAGAGAAATACCTGGAGCTCGACGCACCAACAATGTCAACCGCCAACACGACCTCTGTGATCATAGACCTCATGCTCAAAAATGCCCGCCTGCATGACCTACGCCATCACGACCTCACGCTCACAGACGCTCAGAAACGCTCACTCTCATGACCTCACGCTCAGAAACACTCACGCTCACAACCTCACACTCACAGATGCTCAGAAACCCCAACAAACTCCAACAAAGTTCAAAAACGTAACAAATTCGATGTGTGGTTGATATATAAATCATCTTTCGGTCGAAAGATAGTATAGCCGAACAATGTTTCGACCGAAAGATAGTTCGGCCGAACAATCTTTCAGCCGAAAGATAGTTCAGCCGAACTATCTTTCGGCCGAAAGAGTGTTCGACCGGAATATCTTTCGGCTGAAAACATATTTCCGGATGGAAAATATCCGTACGACTAATTTTTTACACACAAATCGAGGGTGTTGTTACTGCACCGTTCAATTTGACGTTTCACTTTTCGGCCGAAAACAATAACTTTTGGTCGAAAAATAATATTAGTTCAGCCGAAAAAATGTTTTTCGGAATTTTGGAGATCCAATTGTCATGAAAGTGTTACCCACCTCCGTGATTTCACTCACCATCTAGTTATCTTCTATAGTTTTGGAAGAAATATAACTCTATATCGTGGTGCAAATTTTGTAGGTTGTGAATCATGGTATCCCGAACTCTTTAATGGACGGCGTTAAGAAAGTTGTAAAGGATTTTTCCCAGCTTCCTTTGGAGGAGAAACATAAGTATGCACTTAAGCCAAGAGATGTTCAGGGTTATGGCCAGACATTCATTGTGTCAGAACAACAAAAGTTGGATTGGAGTGACTTGTTGGGTTTGATAATGCCCCCTTACGAGTATAAATATTTGAATGTGTGGCTAGTTGAACCTACTTCTTTCAGGTACTTCTAAATATATGCCCTTGCTAAAAAAAAAATTGTAGAAGAGTTAGAGAAGGCTTATCATTTTGTTGTAATCTAAAGGTTCTACTAAATGAATGTTCTCCTGGATTTTTCCCTGGGATATTTGCCTTAAATCCAACAGGAAATTATTATATCCTCATATTTGAGTGATTATTCTGTATATTTCTAGTGCTCCATGGGTTTTTCATCATGCTAGATCCATTTCTACATTGAAAACTGGATTTTAAACAACAAAAAACGGTGATTTTGTGCAAATTTATGTCGATTTAATAAAATAGTTAGATAAAGCCTATCATTTTTTCCATTTTAAAATTCTTAGTTCTCCGGATGGAAGTGAGGAAGGAAAGAAAATGGATTAAAAACAATGAATTTATGTGTTTTTTTTTCATTTTAGATAGATAATTTTAATCTTAGAATTCATCATTGTCAAGATGAAATTGAGGAAGAAAATGAAATTGATTTAAAAACCACAATGCCATAGTCATTTATGCAATTATCTTGTGTTTTTGACATATAGCCTGGTTTTGGACAAATTACATGGAGTATTTTCATATTTGAAATACAGTAATCTTCATACATGGTGCAATTCGGGCTAGCTGACTGTATTGTGGGTTTGGCAGGGAGATCGTGGATAAATCTAGCTAACCATTCTTCAAGAATATTGTGGGTCTGGCTTCAAGAATTCTTGTATGGCCTTATTGAATATCTCATTTTCATTCTATGCATCAAACTTCTTTTGCGGTTCGACATTCTTCTTCTCCCATTGGTGTTGTGTTGATCTTGTCTTACTGCGTCGTTTCTGTCTTAGCTTCTCCCCGCTTAACTATGTTTATATTTCTTCCATCATCCCTTGCTTCCGCCAAAATCCATTGAACATTTTGATTGTTCTGATTTCTCTTTTCCTAGATCTTCCCCAATAGTGTAGGACATTCTTCTGTGTCATGATCTAATGCGCGACAATACATACATGTCGTAGGTGGAAGTGGACATTCTCTTGCATAGTGTCCTAGCTATTGACAATTGTGGAATACCATTGGTCCTCTTCCTCTTCCAAAGCCTCATATTCCTCTTCCTCCACCTCTGTAGCTAGCTCAATTTCCCTGTGGTGCATTGTACTGGGGCGCCTGGTTATATTGCACGGTATTATAGTGTGGTTGCGCGGTATTGTACTGCAGTTGTGTAGTGTTATATTGTTGCTACGCAATGTTATATTGTTGTTGTGCAATGTTATATGGGGTTGGTACTTGATTAAAATGTGGTGCATCTTTCTCGGTCATCATTTATGCCTACACCGTGTAAGCATCTGATGTTCTTTCCCTCATCAGGTCCATGGTCCTGCAATATTTTTCATCATGGGCCACTGACTTGCAAAAGTTCCAATATGAATTCCTAGGTAGTGTCTGGTATTTTTGTATCATTGGACAGTGATATGGATCGTGCCCCTGTTTCTTATAGATATCACGCCATATTGATCTTGTTGGCAAACGTTTTTGCAGTAATGTTGCCATGTACTGCATGAATGTTGGGCATTCATTCTTATGGTGTCCCTTTGTCCTACATGTGGTACACCAAACGACTTCTCTTTTGTCCTTACCTTTGTTCTAGTTTAGTTGAAATGTTAAGTTCTTCAGATCCTCCTTTAGCTCCTGTATGGATGGATTGGTCTTCTTATATTAGTTCTCTTCCAGTTTTAGGGATGCCTATAGATCCTCTTCCTGGGTTTGAAACTTTTGTTGTCGCAAGGGGTATTTCAAGCGTGGTAGCAGTGAATTGAAAAATAGATGTCTATGTTGCATATATGTCATGACATACTTTAGCTTTCCCTTCAATAGTTTTAATCGCTGGTCAATCTCCCACACAGATTCTCCTAGTTTCTGTCTAATATATATCATCTCATTCATGTATTGATCCTCTGAGATAGACTTCTAGAATTCATTTATCAATATCTTTTTGATATCTCCAATCGTTCTGGTTGTCCCTAGTGGGATATTTGAAGTTAAGCTCATGTACCAATCCAGTGCACGATCTCTTAGCGTGATAGTTAACTGCGCAAGTTTAGTGTCCTCGTCTGTGATTTGTTATTCTTCCCAGATATTTTTGCAAATGAACAAGTGCTTCTCAGGGTCCTCTGACACCTCTCCTTTGAATTCTAGTAACCTAATGGTGGGATCATGTCCTGTCATCTTGAATTTTGAACTACTACCTTTGTGTGGTGTAGATACTTGACTAATTCTTCCTGAACTAGCTCCCCTAGTTTTTGTTCCTTGTTTATATGTACTTCCCGATGTCTTTCTTCTCCCAAAATTTAGTTGTCTAAATGTTGGTGTTCTTATTGGTGTATTAGTTGCACATGGGTTTATGGGTTCCACACTGACACTGATATGGATAGGAGTGATACCTTCTATTCTCACTCTTGTACCTCTTCTCTTCCTCTCATATTTTGTGCGTAGGATTTCCTCAATCTTCTCCATAGCCCGGAGATCCTCTACCTCTTCTTCATCACTTTCCAAGCCCTCCCTTGCAACTATGACTCTCTTCTTGGTGTTCATATTATATTGGTAAGGTAATCCACTACGCATTCTTCTAGTTGTTTTAATGATCCGCTTGATCTAGTATTCATCCATATTGATTAGGTCCATGGCCTCCTCCTTCTTTCCTTTATCTATTTTTCCCTCCATTTCTCCTTCTCCTGTCAGTGCTTCCCCCATGCACACAGGGAAGTTTAGTTGTCTGAAGCCATTGTAATTACACCTTTGTTAGATATTAATATCTTAAGAGAATTATATAGTGATCTGATATACCTACCTCGAGGTCATTTCAATAAATCTTTCTCTACTGCATTGTAAGACTTCACGACATCTACTGAAAATTCTGTGATAAATCCTGCAACAATGATGTCTAACTAGAAATATACTAAACGCGTAAATTTATTATCAACTTGTTGTAACTGCGTGATCTCTATAGGATTCTGCTCTAGTTGTCTGATCCAATTTGTAGGATGGTTTTCTTTCAACCTTGAGATCCATTCTTGCAACACATGCGGGAAATCACAGAAAAATACTCCATGCAAGTCGTTGAATACATGTGTATCCAGATATTTGTGTGGTGTCAACTTCGGGTTTCTATTATCTCTTAGTGAAAACTCCAGCTCCTGTGTTTCCAACCAGCTCTCTATATATTCCTTAGTTGGGTTCCACGGTCTCAACATCCCCTTTTATATTCTCATTCTCTTAATGTCTTGTCGTCCGATCTAGCATTATTTTGATGCGTCTTCCGCAGATCTCATTCACTCAATCCCATCATGTTCCAACCAACTGGAAACATAACCATTTGTTGGTTTCTATTTTTTAATTTTACTTTCTCATTTATCTATTATGATCCTACCTTAATGTCATAGATTGAACCAGGTTCATATGTAACAAGCTTCCAAAAAAAATCCCTCTAAAACTATCGGCCCCCTCTAGTAAACTAGAAGGCAACACAACACAGAGGGTGTACTACATAGTCTCACCCGAGATAGCTCTATGGGTGGCTGCAATACTCAGGTGTTTTCATCCAGGGAATGAATGGAGATATGTGTTTGTACCTTGTGATCTTTACTTATTTATTCTAACATCTGATTAAAGCAGTTATTATATTCATGCATGTGAACTCTCAGATCTAACTAGTTCCTTCATTCATTCATCTAACATTCAACACTTAACAACAATAGAAACGCACACATTCAATCACACAACACAAGCGCTATTATGGTCCACCCCCTCCTGGGATACATCCATAAAAATCTGTCTCTCAAGCTCTTTATTATGGTTCGGTAATATGTCATGTCGTGCGCGCTTACAATCTTGGGTCTTACACTCTCAACAGGCTCCCCGATCCCTGCGAAGTTGACTAGATCACACCAGGATCCTCACCCTGTGATCTAATCCTTGGGATCGAGTCACTCACTTCTTCTCTAGCTCACCAGCTTACAAAATATTACAGTTCTTACAAACCTTACAACTTCCAGACTCTCCTTGTTCCACTGGTCTCTCTGCCCTTTTTTTTTGTCCCCTAAGTAATACTTATTTATATTCTTGGCTCATCATCCATTACAATACATTTCAAAAACCCTAACCCTAATGTCATTAGGTCTTCCTTGCATGCGCACCTCACATGCTTCCCTCACATGTGTTGTTTTTCCTTCTAGTTTTCCTCTCTTCCCTTCATGATTCTCTTCCAAAAAATAGCCTTTTTCCTTGACTGGGTCTGCGTCCAACAATCTCCATCGTCCCATAACAAATTTTTATACAACTCAAGAATCTATGAGGGTCACATGAGCTAGGATGGGAATTCCTAGTGTGTCCATGTGACCTCTTCTGGATAGAATTTACTACAAGTCTTGAAGGCCCAACCCCTCCCCCAACATCACATGAAGGTCCCTATTGGTAGGATAATGCTATGAATGTGCTATGTTGCACTGGGCTATGGGTCAAGGTCGAAGTGGACAACTCAGTATAGCTAATGTATATTAATATTTGAGGATGTTGGGTAGGACGGTTAGGCCTCCTCCTAGGAGGGCGATGACCTATATAAATGGGTCATGCATAGCATTTTACCGATCCTGTGAAAACCCATGACCCACGCCCTAAAATTTGTATAGTTTCTGAGATACCTACACATAAGATCTAGCTAACAATGAAGCATACACAACATGAAATGGTGTGAAGAGAAGAGACAAAAATGGAGGAAATGATGAAAGAATTTATATTAATTGAATTCCACACACAAAAGGTGAATAATTTATAATAGATATAGGCTACATGAGTAATTAATGTGCCATAGTAGTGATCTAGATAGATATAGACACTCACTAACAGACACTAGAGTGAACTACCACCTACTCCTATTTGACTGATCCATGCAATGATCAATTAACCGATTCACATGTGTGGAAGTGCGAGAAACACATGCAACTGTTGGTGATAAAACTGAGGTTTCCATGCATGAGTGACTTTCACTAGTCTAATTGAGTGTAATTGACTCTGAACTGAAGAGGAACATCCTATTTTGTAGGGGAATATTCTCTAGAGAGAATATTCTCATTTAAGGAAGCGTTCTCAACATTAGACTATCAAACATAGGAAAATAATACTAGGTGAGTGTGTAATATCTCCAACACCCCCTGAACACTACTAGGGTGTAAATGATGAATGGGTCCCAGAAACCAAGGCCATATTATGTACACATTGTACAATGCATCTAAGAATGAAACATTGAAAAAGTGACGAAAGAGGGAATACTTTATGGGAAAAAACCCCCCTCAAAGTGCAATGTATCAAAATATTAAAAAAAAAGGAAGTTGCTAAGCAACTATGTCCTTCACTCCAAGGAGACCTTGCAAATGTGCAAGCTTATGCTCAGTGAAGATTTTTTTGAAGAGGTAGATGTCGGTACAGATTTGGTGAAGTAGATGCACCAGTGAGATGTCCACATATATCTGCCTTCTCTTATTGTAAAGAAGAATATCAAAATCCATGTGAAGTGTGGATGAAACTTAGAAAATCACACGACCATTTCCAGAATGCTAAAACTTTGTTGATTTTAAAATGCCCTTAACTTCACTTATCATACTCCTTTTTGGATGATTTGTTTTTTAAATTGGGTATTTTTCTGAGAGGAATTCAAATATCCAAAAAAAAATCTGCAAATTTTGCTCGTATAGTGTTGGAATTGAATCTGATGTGCACGACCCCTTTTTTAGCTCCTGAGATGCATGCATGGGAGTCTCTACATGTGGCTCCTAGGATGCATGAATGATGAATGAAAAAGTGTCTGCATGCAGATCCTAATATGCATGGATGATATATTATGTATGTGATTAAGAAAACAGATCTGAAATGGATTGGACATAATCTTCAATGAATGGAACAAAACGTTGTGCGGATACATGTGTAGAAGGCTCTTCAAATTGAGAGGGTTGATCTTCCAGCGGATTTTCTACTGGATCTATCTTATCAAAATTTTGCATGAAATTTTCCTTATTCCCAAATAGAACCTCCAATCTATTCCATAATTTGTTTGGAGTTGAGTCTTATGATTCATCATCTACTTGACGATAAATTTCAGGAGAAATAGACAAGTTGATACATCATATAGCCATATCTTGTCTATTGATAAAGTCATTTATCTCATCGGTAGAATCGAGATATACTTACATTTCCATGGTTGTTTGGTATGTAACATCCCTCTCTTGGGTGCACTGATAGAACTTATTCTTTAAGGACACTTGCGTGCAAGTGATCTGGGTTATTATACTATTGGTTGTTTTGATTATGATTATGAGATATTATGGATTTTATGATATGTTATTTTGTTGTATTTACGTAGACAGGTGCTATTGAATGGGTTCTCTTGAGTGCGTAGGACTAAGAACATTGAGGATGCATAGGTATCGATGAAACCCCTTGGACTCTGGATCGAGTCAGGGAGCGGACTGTTAGGGTTTAAATGTTGTCGATGTGACATATGTACATATGATTAGATATTATGATGTTGATTGTTGTTGCTGACATGATTCGTTGATGGATGTAGGCTGACGATAGATTTTCGACCAGACTCACATGTGGAGTAAAGGGGTCATGCACAATAACCAAAGACATTGAGGGAGAGGTATGGCAGCAGCCCTTACACAACCTACTAGCACTCTCGTTGGTGGCTTGAATTGTAGGTTAATTATTACCTAGTTCGAGAGACCTGCTATGTCGTGAGGGCAGACTGTGACAGTCACTCACGATGATTCTAAGGGGCGCACAATAAGGCAACATCTGTATTCCTTAGAGGCCCTTATTCTCCCACAATATCACCTGATGGAGTATTGACTCTAGTGGTTTGACATCTACCAAATTCAGTCAAGAGGCGAGTGGCACCCTTGGAGCACGTAGTGCGTCTTGAAGGGCACGTCGGACAAATAAAGCATAAAGAGGCGAGTGGCACCCTTGGAGCATGTAGTGCGTCCTGAAGGGAACATCACAATTTTTAACTATGATAAGTTAATAAACCTAGTGCCTAAAAAACTATGCCCCCTTAGAACCTGGTCGACCCTAAAATAGATGATGGTATGAGTAAAGTTTAATAACTAAAATTTTCCTTAAAAACTTTTTGTCACCCAGCGTAGGGAAATTAAAACCTAAGTCTAAGTAGAACATGTGGTTAAAGAAAAATAAATAAATAAATAAACATGTAACAAGAAGGGGGGTAAGAAATTCAAACTTAATTATTAAAGTAAAAATTATAATGGAGGATTAAATTTATTAAAAGGGTAAATGGTCATTTTTATCTACACTTGCTAAATTGATTTTTAGTTAAAAAGGGAAAAAGGGGGAAACTTAAAAAAAAAAAAGGAAACTTAAAGAAAAAGTTGAATGTCTAACTTAGTAAGGAATCTAGCCTTTGGAACTTTCTATTTATGAACTCAACTAGGAATTAAGTAAGGCGTAAGTCATTTAATAATTGTAAGGGAATTTTGGGACACCGAGGAGCGTTTTTAGGAATGCTTTTAGGTGGGTGAGGGAAATAGACAAATTTAATTAATTAATAAATTGATTTTCTGGTGCAACTAGGGGATCAGGCGACGTGTACAGGGAGGTTTTTCCTAATTAAATTAATGAAAAAGGAATATAATGAGAATTTTGGGAAAGCAATGACTATGAAACTCTATAAAAGGGATGGTGGAGGAGGAGTATGCATCACATCTGGCTTGTGTAACGTTACGCTGCTGGAATTTCATCTTGATTGAACTTTCTCTTATGGGAGTTGGGATACCCAGCTCAGATAATGATGTAACATCCCGCTCTGGCGCACTTACAAAACTTATTCTTTGAGGACACTTTCTCTCAAGTGATCTGGATTTTTATGATGATAAAACATTTTTCCTTAATGATGATGCGTCATGATAGATGACATGATGTTTTACTTCTTTGATATAAACAGGTGCTATTGACTCAGTTTTATTGAGTGTGCAGGCTTTTTGACCTGGAGGATGCAGAGGCATCAACGGAACCCTTGGACTCCGGATTGAGTCAGGGAGTGGGCTATTGGGATTGATTCATTTACGGTGATATTTCTTTGTTTTTGATGATATGATATTGATTTTATGATATGTTGTTGACATGTTCTGACATGATGGTTGATGATGCAAGCTGACGATAGCTTGCCGACCAGACTCACATATGGAGTAAAGGGGCCACACACGATTTCCAGAGAGGTTTACGGAGAGGTGTGGACAACAGCCCTGCCACAGCCTACTAGCACTCCCTCCGTGGCTCGAACTGTAGGTTAACGATTACCTAGTTCGAGAGGATCCACGATGCCGTGAGGGCAGACTGCGACAGTCTCTCACGATGATTCTAAGGGGTGCGCAATAAGGCGGGGGCCTTATTCTTTAGAGCCCTTAGTCTCCCACAAGTTCACCTGGCGGAGTATTGACTCCAGGGGTTATAGATGTCTACCAATCAGTCAAGTCGGTGAGTGGCACCCTTGGAGCACGTGGTGCATCCTGAAGGGAACGTCGCGCAACAGAAAGAAACAAGGCGAGTGGCACCCTTGGAGCACGTAGTGCGTCCTGAAGGGCACGTCGCATTGATTATGATGATGAGACAACCTAGATTACCCTAATACCTTAACGCCTTAAGAAATTCTCAAAACGACTCCCCTAATGAATTGTCGCCCAGTTCAAATCCAAACCTAAATTTAAAACATCTCTAAAATAAAATCTTGATAAGCCCTAAGAAAAGATCCTACAAAAATAAACATAAGGGCGTAAACTAAAACCCTCCTAAGTGTTAGTTAAAGTCTTCTTAATTAATGGGGGGGGTAAAGTAATGAGGGAGATAAATTAATTGAAACCCATGGTTTTTAAATGATAAAAAAGGAAATAAAATTATTTAAAGTGTGGGGGGTATAAAAAGTTAGGATTTTGAAAATTTAATGAAAAGATTTATAAGAGAATTTATATTTTTGGGTTTAAAAGAAAAAAAAAGGGGGAAGGAATAAATAATAGAAATAGGGAAACTTGTAATAAAGGAAAGTAGGGGACATAGGGTAAAAAGCAAAAAAGAATCAACAGTTAAGGAGTTACTAAAAATCAGCAACTTCATTTTAGGAAAGTTATTAAAAGCATGAGAGGGGATCTAGGAACCCTAGGAGTAATTTTAGGAGTGACTATAGGGGGGTGAGGGAAATGAGTCTTTTTATATTTTTAAAGTAAACAATTTTTGAGAAACATGGGGGGATGAATGACACTTGGACGACAGAGAATTTTTAGAAGTTTTTCTTTAAAAATTAAATTAAAAATGAATTAGGAAAGTAGGCGGGTCTCCAATTTATATAAAGAGAAGGGAAGATGAGGAAGAAAGGGGAGAACGGTTAGCGTAACGTTACGCTGCCGGATAGTGGCTTGACTGTTTTCTTGTGAGGAGTTGGGAATTTCTCAGTTGTATTGGAGTGGTAGCTCAGCCTTGGAGGCAAGCTGAGAAGCTAGTCTTATCTCTGGATCTTGTGTGGCCCCTTTGCGGCTCGGGGGGCTAAGGGGGAAGCAGAGTACCCCTAGAAATTGGCTGGGAGGTATCGGTGAGGTCTCTACGGTCGGCAAGTGGGAGCAGCATGGAGCGCGGACGACACACGAAGACAGCACTGAGGAAACGGTATGGTTTTTTTTTTTTTAAATTGGTAGAATAGGATGAATTATGGTATATGCTGATATCAAATTATTGGTTGCGATTGGATTTAATGGTTGTCGTACTTTTCCACTCGGCGATTAAAGCATAGCTTCTGCAATTGCTATTTTCTTATTAATTAAAATTTCTCTTGTGATAAGTATGGTGGGAAACCTTGTCCAGATTTATACTCTATGGGTTTTTGGGGAATAGATTGCAAATAATAGCTGATGAGAAACCTCTCATAATGAAATTGGTTACTGATGTTAAATGCCTCTGTAAACAAAGTTATTTTTCTGTTCATTAGAAAAAAAAGGGAGAGAACAAAACTTTGATCTCGCTCGGTCCCTTTCTGCGTCGAGCCTTGTAGATGTTGTGCTTATTTTTTATTTTTGTGTTAGTCAGCTTGATTGTGTGGTACAGAAAACTGACTGCACGGCCATGCAGTTCTTTAGGTTCATCATTGCCACTGCTTGCATTGCCACCTACCATTATAGAAAGAGGCCCCTGTAACGAAATAGAAGCTTCAAATGGAGCATAGGCACGAGCCTTTAGGCCTAGCGATGCTCTTCTTTCTGCTGCTAGAACATTAGCAAAATTAACTACTTCCGGAATTATTGCTTCTAACCAAGCAACAGCAAGACTGGCTCTGCTTGCAGCCTTAGAGCCAACAGTTTTAAATTATAGGCCCAGCACATAATCCTCCTTATAAATCTCTTCAATGGTTGAACTGTTGTATATACTTCCAAAAGGTTTACTGGACAAAGAGCATAAACAGAGCATTTGCTAAAATACAGTAAATTTGTCCCATAAATGTTCGCCTCCAAAAGCAAATGCCACAGGACGTATTGCAACTGCACTCATAAGATTATGAAGTGTAGCTGGCTGTAAATGGTACTCTTGCTCTGGAATCTCCAAATTTGAAGATAAGTCAAACAATCTTAAACACAATCTGAAGAAAGAATCCCCAAATGTGTATCACTGTGAGGATGCCATGTTACTTGTAAAATTCGTAAAGTTTTACTGTCTTTGGAAGAGTAAATTCTTCTAGACCCAACAAAAATTGATCTGTAAATACAATCGTCGGCAGGAGATTCTATCCGGTCATTCAAATACAGAACCTTGATGCTTCCATCTCTGGCAAGGACTACAGATTGTCCAGTTCTTCCCATAGCCAGATATCGGATAGGAAAGTTGACCTTTATGTTGGGTCTCAATGTTTTGACCGAGTAGAGGCCTGTATGGTGTCTGCATGAGGGTGGGAGCAGCGGATGTCAATAGAATGAAGGTTGTGTTGGGCGGAGTTCCATACACAGAGACGCGAAAATCCATCCCAAGCCATGAGATTTAAGGGAAACCGTTGCACGGTCTTCCCTCTTCAAAATCGCGCCTGGGTATGGGAGGCTTATTTTGGACCTCAGAGAGTTTTCCACTGAATGGGTGACAGACCTGCGCCCCCAACAAAATAGCCACGGCCTTGACTAGCGCAAGGATTGTGGGCACGTATGTCTGCACCTTTTTTTTGTCATTTAGTGGACGTCAGTGAACCTGCAAAGCTGGCCCTGACCACTGTAGTTGAAAACTCAAATTTCCGCCCATGCCATTGGTGTAATTCTTGAAATCTTTTTACTAACCTGGTAGCTTCCTTGAATCGCCCCTATAAAACCGCCTTTTGGTTCGTGACGCCTGGCATGCGCGCATCAGCTGCCCAATCGACCATCGACGTGCCTGTATCTTGTTTATCCTTGTTTATCCTTGATAATGTTAGAATGTATCATGGCTTCGGGGCGACTGCATTATTTTTCCCTTCCTGCCGCTAGATTTGCTATTAATGACATGATTAGTGTTGATAAAAAGAATGACAATTTATAAATTTTCTATTGCCAGATTGTTATAATGTACATGGATTCTGTTTTAAGGTTTGTTAGTACATTATAAAGAAACGTAAGGATATCGTTAGATAATAGGTATGCATTTTATTGATTCTCTAATTTGCAAAATTATTTTAATAAATGTAAAGTTGGCTAAGTTCTAGGGTAAGGTTAGTGCAATAGGAAGTTAATGTAATGCTATTCATTAGATAACAGAAATGTAATTTTTGATATTCTTTTGCAAATATGAAGTTAATGCAATGCTATTTGTTTAGATAACTGTTACACATTATTTTCGTCATCCCTATGATTGTTAATGATGTAAACCTATCTGTTGCCTTCAGAGGGGTCACAGTGGCCTGAGTTCCTAAAGAGAGAAGGGAGAAGAACTTTTCCTGAGAAAAGAAGTTGCATTTTCCTATGTAAAAACCTTATAAAAAAGGATGTTCACAGGTTGCTATATAGGCAGGGTGCGAGAATGGCCAATTCTCGCAGGTTGCACTATAGCCAGGGTGCGAACAGTTCGCAGGTTGCTATATAGCTAGGGTGCGAACATTCCAGCACGTGGGAAAAATGAGCGATTTCTCGAATCTTCTAGAAGGGGAAGCTTCTTTGGTGGGGTGGCATCCGAATTATTTGGATCTTACTCGCTTTCATGATTTAGTGGGATCATCCTAACCTCCTCACCTTATCCTCTTCAACTTATAAAAGGAGAGGAGCTCTCATGGAGAAGGGGTTCATGGTTATAGTTATTTGGCTTGGAATTATTAGCTAGCTT
>ML779141.1:226397-239518 GCA_009831015.1 Picea engelmannii | reverse complement strand
AACATACAAATAGGCCTAGAGGTACACATCTCAATGTCTAACAAAGTCTAAGTGACTCAGAACAAATGCTAAACTTTTGAATTATCAAGATTAGTAAACAACAATGTTCTAACTACCTAAGGTCAAAATACGGGGCATTACACTAGAGGCCTAGAAGGAGAAGGACTTCTTGAGGGACTGTGTGGCAGATAAGGGTCAAGGTCCATTCTCTTGGGTGGTGTAGGATGGGTAGAAGAGAGTTGGGTACTTGGATTGTTGTGAGTGTTGGAGAAGCCTGTGAGAGCTTGAGTGTTGACTGGGTTGGGAAGCCAAGTGACACTCTAGAACTATCCTTGTGGCTTCATATCCCTGACTCGGGGGTGACATTGTTGTGAATTCTTGGAACAACAATGTCTATGGTTGGGTGGAACGTCCTTGGTCTGCAGCCAGTTGGTGTCTTCTTTTATAAGAGATAAGTGCTCTCTACTATGGTTTCCTTTGTTTTTGTATTTATGTTCGCTACGTATTAAATTATTATATCTGATATTTGTACTTATAATATGTATGCTTTCTAGTTAATGTTGTTCATGGTATATTGTGCATGTCTTTCATGTTGTAGTATGAATATTGATCATTGCATGTATGTATTGCATGCTTCCTTATTAATTAATTATTATCAAAAATTCCAAATTGGCCAAGAGGTGCATTCTTGGTGTGGCATGCCCAGCCTGTGGGAGGTTGTGTATGTTACAAATTGGTACCAGAGCTTCTGGTTCAAACATTGGACTCTTACGGGCCAGAACAAGTGCGAATCGGGAAGATTCATTGTCACATATTTCATATATTTGTGTGAATTAGGGGGAAAATGGTGAGAACATTTGAGTGAAATCCCCCAAATTTGTGAACGGATCTGACATTTGAATGATTCTAGGATTTTCTAAGAAGTTAATGGATTCAATATGAAGAGTTGCGGAACAAAATTTGACTTAGAAGGTCGAAAAATTTGAGTTTTAATGGCTTCTATAACGTTGGACAGAGTTTGGAGAATCAACGGTTAAGATCGTGTTCGATCTTGGATCAATGGTCTAGATTTTTCCTTGAAAAAATTTAAAAATTCGAATGTTTACAAAGTTTGGAAAAATTACGAAATCAGCGGCTGGGATTGATTTGGCGATTTGAAAAATGAGGAACATCGACGGTTCATATTCATTTAGGATATTTGGGGAGTTGAAAAAAATCAACAGTCAAGATCATCTTGGTTAGGAGATCAACGACCCAGATTCACCTAGGATTTTGTAAAAAAATTCTAAGTGTGGTAGTTCACTAACAAAAATCATCGATGGTCGATGATCGAGGATCGAAGAGTTTGGTGAAGGGTTAAATATATACCAAAGAAAATCTTCGATCGTCGATGACCGATGGTCGAGGATCGACAAATTCTGGTGAAGTTTTTCCTTTTTTTCCAAGCAAAGAAAATCTTCAATCACCGATGACCAATGGTCGGGGATCGACAGATTTTGGTGAAGTTTTTTTTTATGGACAAAGAAAAACTCCAAATTTCTGAAATCTAGAGTAAGTATGGATCGTTCGTGTTTAAGGACACATGTCTACAGATCAACCTATTTGGGAATTCGACGTTCGAGGGATTTGTGTTGTAGCATGGAGAAGTCTCCCGAAATTCTGAAGTACCAAATTCCCAAAGTTGTGAGGCACTAGAGTGATGTGTCTTGTTGACATGACCTAGGGTGACATGGACACACTTTATGATTTCCATGTGTCATGGTGTCTCATGTTTTTCAAATATCGTTCATGCCAATTAGTATATGACACATGTCACCGTCAAATAGGGCCATGTGTATGTGCCTTATTTTCTTCCATGTAGCACCCCTTGGTGCTTAGTTACCGACAATGACTCTAGGAGTTTGATAGTTAAACGCTCTGAAGGAATGAAGTGTGATGAATATGAACCCCCCGAAGCTCCGAAGAGCAGAGTAAATCCTCATTGTTGATCAGGACAAGACACATGGAAACATATATCGTCATACGGATACTTAACACTCTAAAGGATTCAAGGCATAAGCAATTGGGTTCAAGGAATCCCAAAGGCCCGAAGTCTGGAGTCCATCGCAGCCATTGATTATAGTAGACACTTGGCACAAGATCCCAAGGTCTAGAGACTTGGTACTTCGAATAATTTGAGTTGTAGATTGTTTTGGGTCGAGAAATCTCGAAGGCCAGAGTTAATCTCAACCATCGATCGAGAGATTATATGTGGAGGAAGGAGAGGACATCCAGTATTTCGACACTCTGGGATATCTGTGGAGAGGTTCTTGGGAAAGGCCCGAAGCCCAGAGTTGTGAATAAAATCCTAGTCATTGGTCAGGAAAGGATACGTGGCAACAGATCCTGCAGTCCAGTGACTTGGCACTCCGGAAGAGTTGAGAGTGTGGACAACCAAGAACTCCCAAATCCTAGAGTCTCGACGCTCTTTTTGATCATCGATCTCAACCCTCGATCGATTTTAAACCACACGATCTCATATAGTAATTCTAACACAGAAAAGAACTAGGAAGGATTTGGCCTGCGGTTTCGAGTCGTGGTCACTTGGGAAAGTGGTTTGAAGGAAGTGCTTGTGCAGAATTGATTTTTGTATCGGCCCAGGGATAACACGGAATTGTTAATTATATATATAATTCACGAGTTGAAAGGACCTGTAGAATTGTTGACAAATTTTTTTTATCATATGCTTAATTCTGACAAAATGGTCACTTGCACATTTTGCAGAATTAAGGGATTTAAACATATCATCTCAGAATGTGTATTGAAGAAATGGAAGAATATGAGGGAGCCTCCAGCCATGATAAAGAGTCCAAAGGCCAGAATACCATAATTGGCAATGCAGAGACATAATCTAACGATTGCAAGGGCCGAGGGGAGAAATAAACATTGGTAGAAACTATGAAGAGCCTGGAAATAGAATTGCAGATCTACAAGGAAGACAACGAGAGGCTAATGAGAGAGAAAATTCAGATAAATGATCAAGTGTTATAGAGATTAAATTAGTTGCAATGTCAATACAATAATGTCTCAAAGAAATAGGGATAAGTCATGTGTCATGAAAGAAGAGATGATCGTGGAAGAGCAGGTTATTCCAGAAGTTCTAGTAGAGCTCATATACACCACTCACCTCCTTACTCAGAAAGAAATTTTTATGTATTTGAATATTCCTTAATCATTCAAGAGGTGTCTCCTTTTAGGCACCAAAGAAGAAGACATGAGGTGGAAAATTTGCAAGGAGATATGAGGAAGCTCAAGCCACCATCCTTTGATGGTGAAAGGGAAAGGGAAGATGGTGTTGAGGCATGGTTGCTTGGACTCGGGAGATATTTCCAATTGCACAACTATTCATCAAATCTAGAAGCCAGAATTTCCACCTACCATTTACATGGGAAAGATGCAATGCAGTGGGATCAACTGAAGCAAGTTGAACATATTAATGAGAATATGATCACTTAGAAGAAATTCAAGAAGTATTTCCAAAAGGAGTACCTATCAAAGCATTTCTATGACAAGAAAATGCAGGAGTTATTTGAAATTAGGCTAGGAAGTATGACCATGGTAGAGTATGAGACGAAGTTCTTGGGGTTGTTAAAGTATGTTGGGTTTATAAATGATGAAAAGGTAAGGATACATAGGTTTTTGAGTGGATTTACATCCTTTTATCAAGAAAAGATTCGGTATGATGAGCCCAAGACCTTGACTGAGGGCATCATGAAGGATAAATACTTGTATGAGAAAGGCCAGTGCAGAGAGTCCATGCAGAAATCTTGGAAGGATAAGAATAAGAAGAAGTCTAATTAGAGGAGGAAGGGATTCAAACCTCCTTTCAATAGAAATGATCCTAATAAAAATCAACAAGACTAGTATGCTAAGGGTGAATCCAAGAAAGAAGACTCCTTGGGAAAAAGGGGAAGACCACCAATCCAATGTTGGGGATGCAAAGAAGATCACTTGTACAAGGATTTTCCACACAGAAAGGACAGAGTGAATACTGTGCATAAAATCCAAGAGGCAACAACAATCAAAGACATGGGAAGAATTTATGCAGCCTTAGATGATCGACAAGAAGAATTCCAATCCAACATGATCAAGGTGGAAGGTAAGATCATAAATCAGTCTATTTCTATTTTAATTGATTCAGGAGCAAGTCATTGTTACATTGATCCTAAAATAGCAGATAGTTTACATTTGGAGAAAAGTAATCTTGGAAAATCAAGTTTGGTTCAACTAGCCATTGGAACCAAAATGAGAATCCATGAGGTGGACATAAGTTGTTCCATAAGTATTAATGGTGTGAATACTAGTGTTGATCTAAATATCATACCTTTGGGATCTTATGATATTCTAATTGGAATGGATTGGTTGGAAAAAGAATCATGATGTCCTAGATTGTCATAGGAAGAAATTTACATGTCTTGATGGAGATGGAAAACAGAGCACTATGAAAGGTGTTCCAAGACCCGTCTCTATAAGGGATATTTCATCCTTACAGCTGAAGAGATGTTTCAGAAAAGGATGTCAATTGTATGTAGCCCATGTGGAGGAGACAAAATATACGAAGGGGCCAAGTCTTCAATATTTCTCAATACTACAAGAATTTGAGGATGTATTCCAAGAAATACTAGGGTTGCCACCAAAAAGGGAGATAGATTTAAAAGATAGACTTGAGATCAAGATACCATCAGGTAAGAATCAAGGAAGAAGATATCCATAAGACAACCTTTGTAAATAGGTATGGGCATTATGAATTTGTAGTGGTGCCATTTTGATTGTCCAATGCACCAGTTGTCTTTATGTGCTTACTGAATGACATATTCAGAAATTATTTGGATAAGTTTGTCATAGTATTCCTGGATGACATACTTGTCTATTCTAAGTCTGGGGAGGAGCATTAACATCACCTAAGACTAGTATTACAAGTGCTGAGAGAAAATAAATTTTATGCCAAGCTGAGTAAGTGTTCTTTTTATCAAGGACGGATCCATTACTTGGGGCACATTATTTCAGAACAGGGTATAGACATAGATCTTGAGAAGATTGAAGCCATTAGAGGATGGCTAACACCGAGGAATGTTTCAAAATTCAGATATTTTATGGGGTTAGTTGGTTACTACAGAATATTTATAGCAGGGTTCTCTAAGATTGTTCATCCCATCACTTCTTTGAAAAAGAAGGGAATTAAATTTGAATGGAAAAAAAATGTGAAGAAAATTTTAATTCGCTGAAGGAATTACTTACTAGTGCACCTATTTTGAAGATTGTTGACCCAAATGAGAATTTTGTGGTATGTACAGATGCATGCAAGGAAGTTCTTGGTGGAGTACTTACTCAAAATGGGTATGTCATTAGTTATGAATCCATAAATCTTAAGGATCATGAGAGGATCTATGCCATGCATGACTTGGAGCTTCCTGCCATTGTTCACACGTTGAAGATGTGGAGGCATTATCTCATGAGAAGGAGATTTGAATTGAGAACTGACGAGAGTGGTCTGAAGTATCCTTTTGAATAGCCAACTTTGAATGCCAGGAAAACAAGATGGCTGGAATTTTTAAGTGAATATGACTTTGATATCAAGCACAACAAAGGAAAATAAAATAAAGTTATCGATGCACTTAGTAGAAGAGTGCATCTCATGAATGCTACAACTGTCATTATGCATCATTCAGACTTGAAGAGGATAATTTTAGATGTTGTTGTTACAGATCATCATTACCTATAGGTAAAGGAAAACTTACAGTAAGAGGAGGTACAACAGAAAGTGAAAGAGTATGAGATGAAGGAAGATGGATTACTTATGCATAAAAATAGAATTTATGTTCTAGTTCCAAAGAACTTAGGAATTTGGTATTAAAAAAAATGTGTAATGTTCCATATGTTGGACATCTTGGTTACTAGAAAAAAATTGCAGTAGTAAGAAGCCAACTCTTTTGGTCGAGGATGAAAAAGGATGTTGTTGATTACATCGCCAGATGTATGGAATGTCAGAGAGTAAAGGATGAGAATAGACACCCAACAAGTTTTCTATATCCATTACCAATTCCAGAGAAGAAATGGGAAGTGATAACCATTGACTTTATAACTAAATTTCCTAGGACATCAAGGAAACACGATTCAATCATGGTAGTGATTGATAAATTGACAAAGGCTGCTTATTTTGTTCCTGTAAAAACAACTAATATTGCAGAAATTTATATGAGGGAGATTGCTAGGTTGCATGGGATACCTAGGACAATTGTCTCAGATAGAGACACTAAGTTTACTTCAAATTTCTAGAAGGGATTATTTAAACGATTTGGTACAAATATGAAATTTAGCACAACATATCATCTGTAGTTAGATGGGAAGACCTAGAGGGTCAACTGAGTAATTGACGACATGTTAAGAATGTATTTGATGGATAAGCCATCTGAGTGGGAATATTACCTGCACTTGGTTGAGTTTTCCTATAATAATGGGTATCAAGCTTCATTGAATATGAGCCCATTTGAAGCCTTGTATGGTAGAAAATGCAGTACTCCAGTAAGATGGGGCAACCCAGCATATAGAGTGGTACTTGGGCTAGATTTACTCAAGGAAATGGAAGACCAGATGGTTAATATTAAGAAGAATTTAAAGGAAGATCAAGATAGACAGAAGGTTTATGCCGAAAAGAATACGAAAACAATAGAATTTAAAGTATGAGAGCATGTGCCTTTGAAAGTAAATCCCAAGAAGAGATCTTTGAATTTGGGTAATTGTACAAAGCTAGTAGCCAGATACTGTGGTCCATTTGAGATATTGGACGGAATAGGTGCAGTTGCATACATGCTTGAATTTCATGTTTCCATGAATGTGCATAATGTATTTAATGTCTCTTTTCTAAATAAACATGTACATGATCCTAACCATGTTATTGATTGGCATCTAATTCAGGTATAGACAGAGGAATACTTTCAGGTCCAGCCAATGCAAATATTGGACAAAAAGGTAAAAATGCTCTGGAATCGAGTTATAGAGCTGGTAAAAGTTCAGTGGACCTACTACGGTCCCAAAGATGCTACCTAGGAGCATGAAGATGCGATGCAAGCAGAGTACCCATAGCTTTTTGAATAAATTTTGGAATTTTGATTCATGTTTTGTATATGCACTGAGGACAATGCTAAAATAAGGGGGAGGGGATGTAACACCCTGGGTTTTGAGCCCCATATTAATGTATTGTTACATTGTCGAGAGGCCAGAGTTCCCAAAAAATTATCAAAAGACCAGTGTGCCTAAGAAATGTAATGTGTGATCATTATTAATAATAAATAATTCGATGGTTGTTGGACGAAGAAGGACTAGAGTTATAAGGGGATATGATTCTACAAGAGAGGGGGCTTGAGGGGCTAAGTGTTTATTTCATTTTTTAATTACCTATTTTGTTTAATTGGGTGGTATCAGTTCCGTAAGCTTCTTGGGGGAAGGCCAAGAGGTTCTTGATCCTCACAAATTACAAAAACCCATCCCTAGTCTGTGGAAGGGGTTCCCCAGTTGGCTAATTCTCTCATTGGTTTTGGTCATTCGCTCACTCCCATTCTCATCCCCATTCTGGTGTTGTTGTCGTCACCTCAGGCAATCATTCACCCGATTTGTTCATTGTTCATCCTCTCTCATGGAGTCTTCACTCCATTATTTTCTATCACCCATTCATCTTTCCTCATTTTTGTCTTGGCTTGGGAAAGGAAGACGAATTGTTGAATAAAAGCCACAGTTTTTTTGGTTGTATAGATTGTTGGTGTAATCCATCCATGATTTTATGCATGCATGTCTGAGATGATTTGGCTTGTGTCCAGCTTTTCTCACAACTGTGAGTCCTAAGATTCCTAGCATGGATATTCTAGACCAACTGCATTGGAGCCCTGGAAGGAGAAGGACTGCCTGAGGGACTACATGGCAGAGAAGGCTGGAGGTCCATTCTCTTGGGTGGTGTAGGCTGGGTAGAAGAGAGCTGGGTACTTAGATTGTTGTGAGTGTTGGAGAATCCTATGAGAGATTGAGTGCTCGTTGGGTTAGGAAGCCAAGTAATACTCTAGAACCATCCTTGTGGATTCATAGCCCTAGATCGGGGGTGAAATTGTTGTTGAGACTTGGAACAATAGTGTCTACAGTTGGGTGGAACGTCCTTGGTTTGTAGCCAGTTGGCATCTTCTTTTATAAAAGATAAGTTCTCTCTTCTATGGTTTCCTTTGCTTGTGTATTTATTTCCGTTACGTATTAAATTATTATATTTGATATTTGTACTTATAATGTGCATGCTTGCTAGTTAATGATCTGCATGGTATATTGTGCATGTCTTTCATGTTGTAGTATGAATATTGATCATTTCATGTATGTATTTCATGTTTCTTTATTAATTAATTGTTATCAGAAATTCCAAATCAGCCAAGAGGTGTGTTCTTGGTGTGGCATGCCCGGCCTGTGGGAGGATGGAGCAGACATCATCTTCAATGAATGGAACAAAAATTTGTGTAGATACCTATGTATAAGGCTCTTCAAATTGAGAGGATTGATCTTCTAGTGGATTTTCTATTGGCTCTATCTTATCCACCTTTTGCATGAAATTTTCCTTATTCCCAAATAAAACCTCTAAGTTGCTCCATAATTCATTTGGAGTTGATTATTATGATTCATCATCTACTTGACGATAAATCTCAGGAGAAATAGATAAGTTAATACATCCTATGGCCATATCTTGTCTATTGAGAAAGTAATTTATCTCATCAATAGAATTAGAATATACTTCCATTTCCATTATTATTTGGTATAGTATTTTACTTATGAGAAGAAGTAGAATGTTTTCCTTCCACTCCAAATAGTTATGAGGCGTGGGAAGTATTATCGGCGAGTAAAACATAGATTTCATATTTCTTGTTGCTTTGTTTCGTCTTTGATACCTGCAAAAGAGTGCTAGTGACGATCCTTGCTAGAATCCCGTGGGATATGATACCATGTAGAGTTTCTAAGATACCTGCATAGAATATCTAGCTAACAATGAAGCATGCACACATGCAATGATGTGAAGAGAAGAGACAAAAATGGAGGAAAGAATGAAATAATTACTATTAACCGAATTCCACACACAAAAGGTGAATAATTTACAATAGATATAGGCTACATGAGTAACTAATGTTCCATAGTGGTGATATAGAGGGATATAGACAGTCAGTGATAGACACTAGAGTGAACTTCCACCTAGTCCTAGTTAACATATCCATGGAATCATCAATTAACTAAGTCACACGTGTGGAAGTGAGAGAAATACATGCAGTTGGTGGTGATAAAACTGAGGTTTCCATGCATGAGTGACTTCCACTAGTCTAACTGAGTGTAACTAACTCTGAACTGAAGAGGAACATCCTATTTTGTAGGGGAATATTCTCTAGGGAGAACATTCTCATCTAGGGAAGTGTTCTGAACATTGGACTATCAAACTTAGGAAAATAATTCTAGGTGAGATTGTAATATCTCCAACAGAATTCACCAAAGTCTAAGTAGTTGACATTGTGACCTAACATAAAATCAGTCCATAATTTCCTAAGGAAATGCAAAGAGACCTCCCTATTATTCTATGGAGACTTGTAAAAAACTGTGAACCACCTATCCATCCAGTTGTCTACAAAAGGTTGGAAGGTGCACAAATCCATCACAAATATTTTCTTTGTGACTGGAGGTTGTGCTTCAATTCTAGGGTTAATAAACAATTTCATCAAATATTGTTTTGAAAACTTGATGTCTCTGACCTAGTTTATATCTAGACCCATCCTAAAATAGTCAAACATTTCGGGCATGTAATAAAAAATAGGTGATAATTGGCCTTGGGAATTCACAAGTGAAGTAACAATGCTATCTAATTATGTGGCTAGTGAAAGTCTTGTATTTCTTAAATCTTGTATAAGGGTTCTTAATGACCTCAACCCCACATTAATGTAAGTTTATATTTCCTTGTTATGGAGGGTTCTTAATGACCTCAACCCTACATTAATGTCAAAGTTTATATTTCCTTGTTATGGGTGGATTATGGTCTATTTTCATGTGGTAACGGTGGGTTTGGATTTTCTCCATACTTTCTCCATGTCATCTAAATATGTTTCATTTAAATAGGGGAAATTTTTTTTTTGTTTTTATAATTTAAAAAAATTATGAAATATAAAAACAATAAGTTTTAGAAAATTACCTTGAACCAACCAAGCACCACATCAACATAGTCCAAAGTTTCCTATTCAAAATATCCTAAAATTTATCCTCGTGGCTTTTTTGCCTAATTAAAATTATAGGAATGCATGCACGCTCCACGAATGTGCACACATTCTTAATTAGGAAAGCACATGAGTTCTTAAGAATCCTTCTTTGGCATTGGTTTGGTATGCTCCATGGGAACGTTGAGGATGTAGACTCACACATGCATATACATTACTAAGAATCTGAGAATGTTTTTGTGTGTGCATGTTCATGGAACCTCATTGCCACTTATGTTACCATTATATTCATGTGAACTCCTCTCTCTCTCTCTCTCTCTCTCTCTCTCTCTCTCTCTCTCTCTATATATATATATATATATATATATATTGCATTTTCAATATGACTAATGGATCATACTAATTTAATTTTAATATATTAGGTGGGTAGCTTCCAAAGAGATCTACATATGAAAAATATTAAGATGGAAAAAAGAAATTGTAGAAAATATATGTGTATTTAAGAAGGAACAACCTAATGCACATATAGGTCTATTTACTTATACACGTGGTTCATGGCATTGAAATGGCAAGCATCATATTAACTAGGTGCATGTTTTTCTTTGAGAGGTATATAAAAACACTAAAAATATATGCCAACATACACACATCCATAGGGTTGCATGTCTAGAGGGTATGTATTGAATGAATCATTTTTCTTCCTATGTGAATTCTTTGGTAAATATTTTGAAGATGGACCATGATTATGGAATGAAAGAGTGAAGAGTATAGGAACTCTTTCTATCCATACACTTAGACCCTTCTAGTGAATTTGACATAATGCAAAGAAGTTTTTCCTCCTTTGAAGATGCAAAAAGTAATCTAACCAACTTAAAATTTGACAAAAAAAAAAGTTGGAAACCTAGAAATATATATTGAATATATTTATGGATATTTCATTTATGTTCCATTGAAAAATAATCATCAAACCTTCTCCTTTTTCTCCTTCTTTTCAATCTCAAATTACCCTTTAAAAATTGTTCTACATTCACAGAATTTAATTTAGATTTTAGAATTTATAAGTAATACCAATTTATTTATTTTTGACAAAAACGGTTAGGAGATTTTTATATTAAAAACAGTGGGCATCCCACTGGGTTCGATACATCGAAAACTAGTCTCTTGTAAACAGGAAACCAAATGCCTGAAGATCTTAACATAGGACAAAGTTTGGGAGCCAAAACTATTTTAGCGATCCAGAGCGGCTTTGCGTTATTACATCATTTCTAGCTTGGAAGTTTTTTTTCTTTTTCGACACCATTCGCCATTCCATGCTTTGGTCCTGAGAGTGATTTTATGTCAGGCCTAGAGGATCTTCCTCGTCATCTAGATCAGCCCAGCTTGAGTTTCGGGGGTCTGGTTGGATTGACGACTTGGGACTGGCTTCTGCCTGAGCTTCCCCTTTATCAGGGTCTTTGATTTTGGCTTCGACTTCTGCTTCTTTTGCCTTTCCATGGGCCTTGCTTTCAGTGTGCAGCTCCGATTGAGCTCTCGTCCACTAGGTGGGTCTTTGGCTCTTGGGCGCCCTTTTTTTCCCGAGTAGTTTGTCACATTTTTGGGCTATATGCCCCATTGCGAAGCAGTTCCTACACCTAAAACTGAGATTCTCATAATCGAGTTTTTGGTTCCTTGAGTAGTCCTTGCCTTGAAGAATTATTTTAGCTGAGAAACCTTTGGTGAAGTCCATTTCTACACAGATTCAAGTGAAGGTGGAGAGGGCTGGCCTGGAATTCGGGCTTCTGCAGAGGAACTTGTCGAGGCCATTGCCAATGGATTGAAGAGACGCATCCCCCCAGAAGTGCAGGGGAAAATATGGAAGTCTCACCCAAACAGGAGCTGAAGAGATACAGTCCGTGGAAGGGTCAAAAGCAGGGGTCCATAGTTGCATGGACAGACCTGCTCTACCCCAGAACCACGGTCCGGAGTTAAACACCTTGTCTCTATCGCTTGTAGATTCGAAAACTACCACAAAGAACCCCTTTGCATAGGGGCAGGTAGTGACTTCTCCATCTAAGAGTGGGTACCAGTTGGAAGAGATCCAGGAGAGAAGATCTGGAAGATTGGGCCAGAATCCATTAAACCTGCAGACCAAAGCGTGATTGTCGTAATGTCAAGCATGAGTTAGGGCTTCCGGCGGCATTTGTATTTAGACTGTCAAAGCTTCAGGAACTGCTGCATGCAGCCCGGACGACCGACCCTGACGAGAGGCAACCTCATGGGTCATTGCATGTAGACCGGAGGGTTGTCGTGAAGCTACCTCTTTGAAGGAGGGGCCCGGAACCGGAGGGAGACCTAAGAACGATGCGGACGAAGCTCCAAGGGGAGCGCAGCTGTGAAGGGGAGTCAAGACTGAAGGGGTCGTCGCTGCAACAACACCAGGAGGGGCACCGTTGTTTTGAGCAGAGGGCGAGGGAGCCACCATTGGAGCCTACGAAGCTTGCTGCAACGTCGGTGGAGGGAGGAGGAGGGCGGGAGGGCCACAGGGCCGGCGGCCTGCGGGAGGTCCAAGAGTGCAAGAGCGCGTAACCTAAAAAAATATTTCCTAGACCCAGTTTGTTGCCAAGTAATACCAATTTATTATTGGAATCAAAATTATTAAATTCATGACCTCTTCATTCCATATTGAAGATTTATGAGTATATATAATAAATACAAGTTAGATATATAGAACTTTGATATTTTAATCAAAAGTTATGATGATGGATTTTATCTAATCATCATCATCATCATCATCATCATCATCATCATCATCATCATCATCATCATCATCATCATCATCATCATCATCATCATCATCATCATCATCATCATCATCATCATCATCAT
>ML779141.1:169398-196154 GCA_009831015.1 Picea engelmannii | reverse complement strand
TCATCATCATCATCATCATCATCATCATCATCATCATCATCATCATCATCATCATCATCATTTATGTAATATCAATATATAATATTAATTATATATATTCTAGTGAAAGAGTGTAAAGTAAAAGTTTTAAATAACTTTTGGTTATAAACCACTCAAACTATTAAATTTTTAAAATAAATATTTTAATTTGAATATTAATTCAATATGATTATAATATTTATTAAATAAATATATTTTTAAATATAAATAAATATACGTTAAATATATAATTATTTTTTTAAAATTATTTTCTATTTAAATTATAATTTTAAAATTGTAATATAATTCTATATTCATTATTTTATGGATTATAAAATGATTTTTCTTTTTATTATTTTTCATTTTTAATATATTTATTATAAGTTTAATTATTAAAAACACCAACTTATTCTAAATTTTTAATATATTTATTATAAATTTAATTATTAAAAACACCAACTTATTCTAAAAATGTTAGATATAAGAAACAAATTCAAATTCAAAAAGAATAGAATACGTATCTACCTTCATAAACTTTATTAACCTGCCTCCATAGACTTTAGACTTTATTAACCATGAACTTCAAATTAAATTATTTATTATTATTATGTAAAATTTATTAAAATATAATATCTTACGTTCGTTTTTTAACTTCCTAATTGATAACGTTTATTTGATAACGTTTATTTTTAACATTTTGAAAATTACCAAGTAGACGACAAAATAAATACATTATGACACATGTTTGTCGTCGGGACTTTGTCTCATACTTACCTTTCACCATCATAATCCATATGTAAAAGGTGACCAAATCATACTTTTTCTCATACTTTACGTAACTTTAAACAAAATCATATCCTTATGAAAAAGGTGACAAAATAATCCATCTGCACATGAAAAAGGTTACAAAGTTTCAGTCCCCCAGCCCCTGCAAGGTTGCTGGCGGGCGTAGAGTTTCATCTGTTATTGAGTTCCTTCAATCCTGTAAATATGTCCAAAAAGCCCATACTTTCATGATTCCTGTTATTTACCCGCAGCCTGGGTTCTACTTTCATTAAGACCGCGTTCTACTTTTATTCGTTGAGTTGAGCGTTGTTCTGGAACAATGGGTTCAATTAATGAGAGCATTCAAGAACCCAACTGGGGTAAGTCTCTTCTTACAGTAGAGAGCGTTCAGGAACTGGCGAAGAAGCTGCAGGAGGAAACAATACCGGAAAGATATATCAGAACAGACAAAGAAAGACCAACTCCAACCGCAATGTCGCATGATTATCAAATCAACATCCCCATTATTGACATGGCCAAGCTTTCCCAAGAGCTGCAGAGAGAGCAAGAGGTGAAGAAGATTGCCCAGGCATGTGAAGAATGGGGCTTCTTCCAGGTATATATCGTTTTATTAATTCATGTCATCTAGTTATCATCTACTGTTTTGGAAGAAATATAACTCTATACTGTCGTGGGCATTTTGTAGGTTGTGAATCATGGTATCCCGAACTCTTTAATGGACGGCGTTAAGAAAGTTGGAAAGGATTTTTTCCAGCTTCCTTTGGAGGAGAAAAAGAAGTATGCACTTAAGCCAGGAGATGTTCAGGGTTATGGCCAGACATTCGTTGTGTCGGAACAACAAAAACTGGATTGGAGTGACTTGTTGGGTTTGATAATGTCTCCTTATGAGTATAAGGATTTGAATGTGTGGCCAGTTGAACCTACTTCTTTCAGGTATTCACAGATGCCATGTTGGTACATGAGAAAAGGCTTAAAAATTTAACTTATTTTCATTTTATTGTTAAAAAAAACCTATTTCGTAGAATAGTTAGATAAGGTTTATCATTTTTTAGTAGTTTAATCGTTTTACGAAATGAATGTTTTCCTGGATTTTTTTTTGGGATATTTGCTAGAAATTTAGTAGGAAATTATTATATCCTCAATATTTGAGTGATTATTTCTGTATAATAGGAATGTTCTAGAAGTTTTTTAGCTTGTTGAATCTATTTCTGTATTCAAAATTGGATTTTAAACAACAACAAAAATAATGATTTCGTGCAAATTTATTTCTATTATGTATATTTTTTTTGATTTTAGATAGATAATTTCAATCCTGAATTCATCATTTTCTAGATGAAATTGAAATTTACGAAGAAAATGAAACTGATTTAAAAACCGCAATGCCATAATCATTTATGCAATTATCTTGTGCTTTTGACATATAGCCTGGTTTTGGACAAATTCAATGGAGTATTTTCAGATTTGAAATACAGTAATCTTCATACACGGTGCAATTCGGGCTTGCTGACTGTATTGTGGGTTTGGCAGGGAGATCGTAGATAAATACAATACTGAAATTAAAGAACTTGCTGGGAAGCTGTTGAGTTTAATCGCCGAGTCGTTACAGTTAAAGCCTGACTTCTTTGAGAACAAGTTTGAAAAGCCATACCAAAAAATGAGGATGAATTACTATCCTCGATGTCCCAGGCCCGATCTTGCTCTAGGCCTGAGCCCACATGCAGACATGACTGGGATTACACTCTTACTTCAGGATGATGAAGTAGTAGGACTGCATATCTGCAAGGATGGCCAATGGATGGCTGTACAACCAATTCCTTGTGCTCTGGTTATTAACGTAGGAAACTTGATGGAGGTAAGCGTACGGTCCCTACCTTACCATCCTAACTTTGATGAAACGGTTTACTTAAGTAGAGCGTAGAGCATCGAGCAGTGACAAACAGTTGCAGGGATCGGCTGTCTGTTGGGGTATTTTATGCTCCTGGCATGGAAGAAATGATCGGTCCTGCACTGGAATTAATTGATCAATCCCATCCACGCTTGTTCAGGGATTTCATTCATAAAAATTACATTCAATATTATTTCTCCCGTGGAGTGGAAGGGAAGCATTCATTGTATGAATATGCTGGCATAAACCTATGAAACATACAAGCCAATAATAAACTGTCCATTGGGCCGTGTATATGTAGAGAATTGATCTCTGTCTTCTCTATTTCATCTTCTTCACATTACAGATTAATTCATTTAAGGTATATACCCAGTTCTATTTCATGTTCTTCATAATATAGTTTAAATCCTTTCAAAGGTATATGCCCCGTCGATTGTAAATACGGAGTTACTATATTTTTAAGCTTCTTCTCTCTCGGTACAATTGAATTAAAACTTCTACAGACATAAGAGGTTTTATACTCTGACGAATGTGGGCATTGTTACATCTTTAAAGTTTATATTGGTTCATTGATCCCAAATTTGTAGATGGTTCATTGTTTATGGTGTTAATGTTGGTACTTTGACTCATATACATGAGTGCTTTGTAGATGGTTCATTGTTTATGGTGTTAATGTTTGTACTTTGACTCATATACATGAGTGCTGGGTAATGAAATATTTTTTTAAAGGAGTAGGTTAATTCTGGAGCAAACACACATGAGTGCTGGGTAATGAAATATTTTTTTTAAAAATGGATTTGAATCCTGTCAAATTTTCAGGGGTAGTGTGAGTTTTCCATGGACCAAAGTTTCATGCATTTTAAAATCTTACCTAATAGATTTGCCCCATTTTAAACCAACCCAGCTGCTCAAAAAATCCATCAAAATTCTAAATTGACAAAAAATTTAAAATAAAACCACCAAAACACCTGCAAAAATAACCTATTCCTTTTTAAAGCAATCCTACTACTATGCTAAATTTATGGATGAATATAAAGTAATTCTAGTATAAATTCCAACACATTCACACCTTTAGAGTTTGTTTAAGCACAAATGTTTACTATGCTAAATTTATGGATGAATATAAAGTAATTATGAGTATAAATTCCAACACATCCACACCTTGAGAGTTTGTTTAAGCACAAATGTTTATTATTTATAAATGTATATTATTTATAAATGTAAGTTGATTACTAATTAAAAGATTACATTTATAAAATTAAAATATATTAATATAAATTTATTTTTAATTTACAAAATTATATAAAAAATATAAAAGAAATTAAATCATAAATTTTTGGTTGTTTAAAAGTTTATGATTAAAGATAAATTAATAATTAATTTATTATAATATTATATGTACTTTTATTTATAATTGGGTATAAAAATAACATGAATTTATTTTGGTTATATGTTTCACTCACGAGAGAATTTAGAGAGATAAAGTATGTATATTTTTATAATTAAGTTGTGATCATAAATTAAATTTTTATACACAATTGGAGTGGGTCTAATGGTTAAGAACATGTGTTTTTTTATAAGAGGTCACAAGTTAATAAACTTTTTTTTATGGAAATTCCAAGGAAAAATGTTGAAATTGCAACAAGGTCAAGCATTTCAAAAGAGACTGCAAGGAAGAGAAAAAAAATAAGAAGAAGGAAAAGAATGATTATGGTGATAAATCTAAAAAATATTGTCAAGAGGATAGTAGAGATGTCTTTGTTGTAGCTTTGAAATGGTTTATAAACTCTAGAGTTTCCTTCCATATTATAATATTAATTTTCTTGTAGCTTATCAGCTACTAATTACACACATATTTAACCATTATATGATACCATTAATTAAATGCATCTACAACATGATAAAAATGACATGAACGCAGTTTAATAACTCAACGCAATAACATATAAATAGTTTTTTAAAATAGAGTGGATGCACAACAATTTAACTCATAAATATAACACATAAAAGAGATAAAAACACTTATCTAGTAAAATGGTTGGGAAAGATGTTCCACCCAAGCATAGACTTATTGTTCCAACTCTCAATGTTCCACCCAAGCATAGACTTATTGTTCCAACTCTCAACAACAAGTCTCCCCCGAGCTGGGGCTAGAAATACACAAAAGAGGGTGGTCTCTCACTGTCCACTCACAGCTTAGAAAAATCTCACAACTCACTGGTATTATCCTATAGTTATCTTGATTTTCCACCAACTCTCTTCATCTCGACCTTCCCAACCCAAGGAATGTATCCCTTCACTGATATTAGTCCATTAGGAGTTCCATTCATTTATCAAGGTTTCTTTGACACATGTAACCAGGAATCTCTCTCATGGGAACTCAAGGGAACTCACTACTAGGATAACTACCAGGAAACAACAACATTCACGTTTTGTTACAATGAAACTCACAAAAGAATTAACTCTTTAGGCCTGACAACCTGGCTCTTTAGTATTCTACTCCAAATATTTTTTAGAAACACTCCAACTTGCTCGAGAATTCACCTTCCATGGTTTCTACAGCTCCAAGTCGCTCTTCCTTGTTCTTTGCTTGTTGTTCATGAAAAACATTGACTGTATAAAAATTGTTATAACTTCCCATACGAATTTACTCTCCTTGGTTTTTTTTCTTAACTCACACTCTTCCCCAAACTAATTTTACTCAGCCCCCATGCTCCCAATAACTATGGAATGTGACTTATTATACCCACTCTCTTACATGTATTCAATGATAGGCTTTGGGGACACTCAATGAGAAATTAGAAGGTTCATATACCAATAGTAATTTTTAGGAAATGGATTGAATTAATAGACATGGGTAATTCCCCCTTGTACCCCTATTAGAAATTATCTTAGACCATCCCTCTCTTGTGGTTTAATCATCCTCTATTTATATCCATGTCCCCCAGCAGTTAACATCACATTTTATTATTAAAACTTAGAAATACATTTCGCATATTACATCACTTTGTCATAGCCACACATTATATATACATTAAGAATTAATTAAACTAGGTATTATAGTGTGGATGTTACATTCCCCCTCCCATAAAACTATGTGTCATCATGAGTGCACATTATACCATATACATGCACAAATTTACATCACAATACTTAGAAATAAAAATTCTACAATTTTACAACTTTAGAAACAATTCCAACCAAAATTTATTGTTTCTCTCAACCAGCTGACCCAAGGAATGTACACCCTTCATTTCTCTTAATCCAGCAGGATGTACCATTCTTTTATTAGGGCCCTCTGCGTTGGTTGGCTAGGACTCTGAGATGTGGTTCTGGAACTCTAGCTGCTCAAAATGGAGTCTTGCATTATTATATTATGTTTTCTTCAAAATTTTCAAAACAATTGTGGGTATTCTTCCCGTGTGTTTTCTTCGTTCTCCCATGTTTCATCTTCAGGACTGTATCAGGTCCATTGAACCTTTACCAACCCTATGGATTTATTCTTATGCACTTTGAATTTCTAGTCGATGATGCATACTAGTTCCACTCAGAAATCCTATTCCAGTTCTACCTGGATCACAGTCCAATCAATTATGTCGAGTTAAGAACATATTTATTCAATAATGACACATGAAATAATTTATGCACTCTCATGGATGCATGAAATGCTATCATGTATGCATATGTCTCTATCTTTTCTAAGATTTCAAAAGGTCTGCAATATCTTGCTACCAACTTTGGGCAACTTCCTAATCTTAGCGAACTTATATTTTCCTTCACTTTAAAAAACACATGTTTGCCCACTTTGAAATCTCTAAAAAATCTATTATTGTCAACATAAATTGTTTGTTTGTCCTGGGCACTCTTTAAATTATGATTGATCTTTGTCATTTTCTCTTACATGTCCTTCAACAAGTATGGCCCGATAATTGCTCTATCTATTGGATTATCTCAACTCATTGGTGCGTTACACTTCCTACCATGTAATGCTTCAAATGGAATCATTTTTAATGAGGCTTGATACCCATTATTGTAACTGAATTCAACTAAATGAATGTAATATTCTCACTTTCATGTCTGGTCCATCACATACATTATACGCATGTCCTCAATTATTATGTTAGTCCTCTCAATTTTCCCATTTGACTTTGGGTGATACATTATACTGAGATTTAGATTTGACCCAAAGTATTTGAATAAACCTTTCCAAAATTTGGATGTAAACTTTGGGTCTATGTATGAAACAATTGTCTTGAGCACTCCATGTATCTTGGAAACTTCCTTCATGTAGATTTCTGCAATATTTTCTACCTTGTGTGTTGTTTTCACAAGAATAAAATGTCTTTCCTTAGTTAATTTATCCACCACCACCATGATGGAATCATGTTGCTTCATTGTTCTAGACAACTTAGTAATAAAATCAACTATGACTGCCTTCCACTTCCATTCTAGAATGGGAAATGGCTATAACAACCCCGTTAGATGTCTATGTTTTGTCTTCACCTTATGACACTCCAGGAACATGGCTATATAATTAACCACTTGTTTCTTCATTCTTGGCCAAAAGTATCGGATTCTTATAGCTGCAATTGAATTTTGATATCCTAGGTTACCAGCATATGGCACATTGCGCATTTTCCTTAGCACTATATTTTTCATCTCACTAGAATTTTGCACATATATTTTTCCTCTATATGTGAGTATTCCATCCTCTTGCAACTTGTAATATTTAAATTTCTGCTGTAAGTTTCATTGTTGTAATGTTTCTTTTATTTTCAAATATTGTTGGTATGAATTTGTTGCTTGATTTTTATTTTTATTTTAGATCAGTCATGTACATGCTAATGGATGCAATATGCATCTCATGTACTCTCATGCTGAGTGCATCATCCACTTGAATCCCTTTTCCTTTGATGTGCTTAATTTCAAGGTCATATTCACTCATAAATTCAAGCCATCTAAATTGTTTGGCATTTAATGTGGGTTGTCCAAACAAATGTTTCAGATCAAAGTAGTTTGTCCTTAGCTCATATTTCCTCTCTATGAGGTAATGTCTTCACATTTTTAATGCATGAATAATGGTTGTTAATTCCAATTCATGTGTAGCATAATTCCTCTCATGTTCTTTTGTTTTTTTGGACTCATAGCATACCACGTGATCCTTTTGTGTGAGGACTCCATTGAGCCCTTCCTTGCATGCATCAGTGCACATAACAAAATCATCATCCATATACATAATCTTCAATATTGGTGCACTGGTCAAGATGTTTTTAAGCTACTAAAAACTTTCTTCACGCTTGGAATTCCATTAAAATTCTGGTCCCTTCTTTTGCAAAGAAGTGATTGGACTTGCAATCTTTGAGAATCATTTTATAAATATTTAGTAATACCCTGCAAGACCCATGAATGATCTGACCTAAATGACATTTATTGTCACTATCCATCCTATAATGGCCTCTATATTCTCGGAATCAACTGTTATCCCTTCTGTTGAAATTATATGCCCCCAGTAGTGAATTTTATTTTGATAAAAAAAATGCACTTAGTTAGCTCAACATACAATTTATGCTCTCTTAAAATTTTTATCACCATTCTCAAATGTTTCTCATATTTCTCCTCTGTCTTTGAACAGATGAGTACATCATCTAGGAGCACAATTATAAAAATTTCCAGGTACTCCCTGAACATTCCATTCATCGGGAACATGAAAAGTGTGGTGCATTTCATATCCCGAATGGCACTACCATGAATTCATAATGTAGGTATCTTTTCTTGAATGTTGTCTTTTTTATGTCCTCTTCCTTTATCGTCACTTGATGATAACCTAATCTCAATTCAATCTTGGAAAATATTCTTTCACCTTTCAGCTGATCAAATAAATCATCAATCCTTGGCAAAGGATATTTTTTCTTTATGGTGACCTTATTCAACTGTCTAAAATAAATACATTCCTTAAGGTTCCATCTTTTTTCGTCACAAAAATAATTAGGACACTGCAAGGTGACACACTTGGCTGTATATACCCCTTCTTCAAAAGTTCTTCAAGCTATATATGCAACTCCTTCAATTTTGGTGTGCCCATTATGTAAGGTTTCTTGAAAACTGGAGCAGCTCCTTGCACCAAATCAATAGGGAAAACAATGTCTCTCTTTGGTGGAAATCCTAGGAATCACCAAAAATATCTTATAAATCCCTCAAGACTAGATGGTGTTTAATTCTTTCCACTTCATCTTTGGCTTCCTCTTTCTAATGGGCTGCAAAAATATAACATCCCTTCCTAAAACTCTTTTTCAATTGCATAGCTAAAATTTCTCTAACAACTGCAAATATTAGAATTCCTTGAACCTTTCCTTAATTCCCTTCTTCATCAAGACATGAGATTGTCTTGTTGTAACAGTCTAGGATAGCATGGTGTTTTTCCAACCAACCCATGCCAATTAGAAAATCATACGGACTCAATGGTATGATGCTCACATCTACCTTTGTGCTAAGTCCATTCATGTCTATTTGAAAATATTTAACTAGCTCGTTGATTTACCTCTTAGATTCTATGGCTAACTAAACTAACCAAGATTTTGTATGATTTCTCCTTTGCAAGTGAAATATTTAAACAATGCTAGCATTTATGTAACTATAGCTAGCTCTAGAATCAATTAAAACTGCTATGGTTTGGTTATCAATATTACCTTCCACTTCAATCATGGGGGATTAATATTCTACTTTCTTGTTGTCTAAGGCTTCATAAATCCTTGGCATATTTCCTCCCATGTCTTCAACTATTTCATCCTCTTAAATGTTTTGGATAGTCCTCATTCTTTCTCCTTTATGAGGGAAGTCCCTATATAAGTGATTTCCCTCACATCCACAACATTGTACAGACTATTATCTTGGCCTTTTCCCAAATGAGTATGCAATCTTGTGCTCATTTTGGGTTGACTGACCTTATTGATTTGCTTCGGAGTTGTTCTTGAAAAAGGGTGGCTTAAAACCTTTCTTCCTTTGATCCCTCTTTCTTTTCATCTTGTCATTACAATACTTTTGGAAAACTATCCCTCCTCTACTTTTCTCATAAAGATGATTTTCTATCCTTATGGATTACTCCAAAGTCCTTGGGTTATCATGTTGTATCTTGTCAATGTAGAATGAGGGTAACCCACTCAAAAACCTTTGGATTTTGACCTTCTCATCCTTTATGAATTCAACATAATTCAACAATTCAAAGAAACTCTTCTCATATTCATCCATTGTCATGCTTCCTAATTTGAGTCCAAAGAACTCTTTCATATCCCTTTCATAGTAATGCTTGAAAAAATATTTCTCTTGGAAATATCCCTTGAACTTCCTCCATGAGATCCTCTTCTCATCAAGGTGCTTGGCTTGCTTAAGATGATCCCACCACATGGATTCCTTTCCTTATAAGTGGTAGGTTACAATTCTAGATTCTACCCTTGATGATTAATTGTGCAGATGGAAATAGTAAGTTTAGGCACCGAAAAACTGCTAAAAATAGTAAGTTGCCAAAAAACTATTTTGAGTCAGTTGGACAAGGTCGGTGGCCACTGATATCCTCCTAGATCAATCCTCCCCCCTTAGGAAGAAATGGTCTCTATTTTGTTGAGTTCCCCCATCAGATGAGGAAATTTCTATTGAATTTGGCATCGGGTGAGCCACTTGCCTTGGTGCAAGAGTTGCCCTGCTTTGACAACTCGATAAAGTTGGATCCTCTGCTGGAAAGTACCCTTGACATGTGTGTCCATGATCTAATTAGTGGATTCATGTTCCATGCAGCCATGGTTGATCTCTGTTGCTGTCAATTGTTATGTTATCTCCAAGGTGTCCAATAATGGTGGAAAATAAGGCCGAAGGAAGTCTACATTGAATATTGGGTTCAAGCCCAAGAATGAGGGAAGGTTGGGCTCAAAATAATTGTCACCCACAACCTTGGTGATGGTGTAGGATCCATAACAAAGTGGATGAGGCTTCTGATGAGGCCCTGTAAGTCATTCTTTCTACAAGTGCAACCAAACATTGTCTCCCACCTGAAACTGGTGTGGCACCCGGTGTTAATCATGGTGCTACTTGTACTTAGCATTGGAATTCTGTAAAATATATTGAACCTGTTGGCATACGTGTCGGGTCTGCTCAATGAACCAGGTGGCTTTGTCAGCTCCAGTTGGAGCATGCGACAAGTCTGCCTGGGTGGCTGCAAGTGGTAGTGCAACATCCATGGGATCCAATGGTTTAAATCCAAATCCCACCTGAAAGGGGCCATAGTCGGTTAAGCTATGCATGTCTCTATTGTAGATGTGATGAACATAAGGAAGACTCTCATCCTAGGTGCGGGGGTTCTTGGAATTGTACATGTGGAGGATTTGCACGATCATCCAGTTGACGACCTCGGTTTGGCCATCCATTTGGGGGTGGAAGGAAGTGAACTTGGTGAGTTTGTTGTCTAGCAATGACCAAAGGTTTGACCAGAATTTGTTGAGGAAACGACTGTCACGATATGAGATAATGGTTTGTGGGATCCCAAAGTGTACCCACACTCATTCAAATAAGATCTTGGTAGTGTCCTTTGTTGTGATGCTCTTCTTGCAAGAATCCAGAATTGTCATCTTGGAAAAGAGATCAAAAACCACAAAAATATAGTCATTTCCACACTTGGTGGATGAAATACTCGACATGTAGTCCATTGAGATGGATTCCCAGGGCATGTCAAGAGTAGGCAGAGGAGTGTACAAGAATTATTTATTAATGGCCATTTTGGCAATAGCACAAGTAATGCAGGACAAGATATACTTACTAACATCCTTTCAAAGTTTCGACCAATAGAGATGTCCCTGCAACATTTCCATTATATTTTCCATGTCGAAGTGTCCTACAACCCTACTATAGTGGGCTTCCCAAATCATCTTCACTCACTCTCTTGATGGAATGCATAGATGGCCCAGATGGCACAGAAGCTCATCCTAAATATGGAAATTAGTGACAATTGTGTTTGCACTCTGTTAGTAACATTTCTCGTCCGAGGTGCAAGAGCGTTCAGGTCTGCAAGTGGCGCGAGAAGCGCTCGAGCGTAGCATGGAAAAATCTCATTTTTGGCTTCCAAGCAAGTAAGCGGGCAAGATTATATTGTCGACGGTTAGGATCCATCCATAGGAGCAGATCAATGGTTGGCGGGAGATCGCGGCTAGCGGAGCTGCGCCGAGATTAGCGCGATGGATAGGAGTCATTCATCCAAGAGACACGTGGCGTGAGATCTATTCACGTTGTTTTTTCAGCATTCGGGAGTTCAAAGGGTGAGAGTTCTACGTCATTCTATATCTCGAAACCCTGAACCTCAAAGCGTCGAAAGCGCCAAGAGTCGGGCCTGCAGTATCATGGAGCAGTCTCAGCCGTCCATCCAAAGGGGACACGTGGTGCGCGATGAGGCCCCTCACCTTTTCGCCCATCGCGACTCCGACACATAAGGAGCAGTTCCTTCATATCCCCGAAACACGAAGTTCCAGGAGCGTCCAGGACCCGGGCCCACAACATCGCCGAGTGAGCTCAGTGCCGTCAGATCTGAGAAGGATGCGTGGTGCCAACTTGAGCCATCTCAGCGTTTCGCTCATCACGATTTTAACAAGCAAGGATCAGCCCCTTCCTATTCGTGAACGTCAAATGCGCCTTTGAGAATAAACGCAGGGTCACAGCCTGTGGTCACATGGGAAAATAGCAAGAGTTGTGCAAAAGGGGCCAAGGGTGTCGAGTCTAGTCGTCGAAAGGATCATCGTGATTCCCAAGTGCCATCTGATCCGACCTCAGTCCTAGTTTTCGCTTGGAGTAAATGAAGGTGATAAGGGGTGGTTGAAACCTCTCTTCATTCATTAAGTGTAGGGTATGGAGGGTCTGGAAAGCGGTCTGCTCGAGAGGGTCCTGTGTACCCATTTTTTTTCCAAAGAAGCCATGCCAAGTTATCGACTAGCCGGAGGAGGTCTGCACATGCTATCTCGGCACTTAATGGCTCAGCTACTTCCCTTGCAGGAGCCATGCACAGTTAAGGTGGCGTCTGATGGAGAATATCCGTCCGAATTTGGCTGAAGGGACACCACGCCTTGGATGACTGAGCGCGCCTCTGTAGGTGAATTTTCCTGAGTATATAGACTCAATTTTTGTAATTTGTAAGCATCGATGGTTGATCAAGGCTCCCAGTTGTAAAACTTTAATGAAGCATTGTATTCTGGTCATGCATGGACTCTTGAGACTTCTTGCCTTATGAATGTTAGTTTCTTTCATGTCCTTGTTTACATTGTATTAGAGCAGATCGGAATTGGAGGATCCAGTCGAGTTGTGACTGTTATAGGATGATGTAGGTTGGATCATTGTAACAGTTGTATTGTTCTAATCGGTCTCTGTGAATTTCTTAGCGCTGAGCGACTTGGAATTGGAGGATCCAGTCAAGTCTCCCTTTCAGTTTCTCGAAGCCCTGAACCGAGAGGATCTTGCATTCAGAGTTTTTCCTCTACAAACCATTGAAAGGCATGTTTCTTGAGGTAGTTTGTTCACTCTTTTCCCAAGTCTTCCACCTTCTCACCCTTTAATCGACTCACTGACTGAAGTTAGATCAAGACCTCCTTTGTTCCTTACATACCAGTCCCAGTCCCTGAGTCTGAGTGGTATCTCCCTGAGTCTCTACCCATTTGATCATCCATTAAAAACTATCGTGACATAAAATTGATGGGCGTTGGGCTCTGCTCCTGCAAGCAATCCAGGAATGACTTCTGACGCTAACATTTCTGGCACTGCTGCCGAGGACGAAGTTGAAAATTTTCCCCGGGATTGAACGACATTGAGTCTCTGATTCTGAAGGTGCATTGGGTATCAGAGCCTTTGAAGATTTCTAATGTGCACCTGGCGACTCCATTGTGACGACTCCACTGTGGTGAACTTGCCATGTTAATTGTGGCTTTCAGAGGTAGACACACGCGGTCTCATCCACAACTGCCTCTAGCTACACCTGAAACTGATCCAGAGGTGGTTCTCATAAAGGGAAAGGCCTCTGAAGAAGAAGCTCCCACCGTCGAACCAGGTAATCCACCATCTCCTTCTATAGGAAATCTATTTTCTCCTCCTCAGTTTCTTAACAGACCTCACTCAGAGGTTTCTCGTTTCCTGAATTTCGGGAGTGTTCCTGCTGAGTTTTCCCCTCCTGGTCTGGGATTGGAGGGAGAAATCCTTGTCACTCCCCTTTCCTCTGAAGCTGTACATTGGCGTAGACCTAGGACCACTGAAGATTTCCCCACTCCTATCTTTACCACTCCTCCTCTTGTTACTGTTACCACTCCTACACAAAGAGGAGCTTCTGTTGACTTGAGCCCGTTAGCCTTTTCTTTAAATCCCCTTTTGTTTCCCGTTCCACTTTGAGACTCATTCCCAATAGCCCCTTCGCGAACTTCTTCTCCTCCAAATTCTCCTCCACCTAATATTCCTATGGCTAGTGCTAATCCCCCTCTAAATAGAATGGACGCCATAGTCGCTGCCAGATATGCTCCCTTAATCCTACCCCATCCTATGAATCCTCTCCCTGCTGGAGATTACTTGAAGTATATGCCCAAGTTCACTGGAGAAGGAGACATAACTGCGGAAGAGCACCTGGATACTTTATACAATTATGCAGACAACCTGAACATTGAAAATGAAGATGTCTGGATGAGAGTCTTTGTCTAGAGCCTGGATGGTGAGGTGAGGAAGTGGTTTAGAGGATTGGCCCCCATATCTATTGCTAGCATCGAAGCCCTGGACGGTGCTTTCCTGAGGCAGTGGGGACATAGGAAGGATTTCATGTATTACATGACAGAGTTCAGGTCTTTGAAGAAGATGGAAGGAGAGTCTGTCTCTGACTTCTCCAAAAGATTCAATAAGATGTATAATAAAATTCTTGCCGAAATAAAACCCTCGAAAGCCTCGGCCAAGATTTCTTATGCTAGTGCATTTGGCCCTGATTTCTGCCTTTTATTGAGAGAAATAAGAGCCGCCTCCTTAGCTCAAATGCAAGATGCGGCCATAGAAGTGGAATCTAATGTGTTAGAAGCTGATAGACTGAGGAACAAGGCTGATGCGGACAGAAGAAAGGGAATATCGAAAACCTCAACTTCTAGCCCATCGGTGCCCCACCCTCAAGTGGATGAACTGACCAAGATGGTGAAGTCTCTGTCTGCAGAGATGGAGAGAATGAAGGTGGAAGGGATACAAGCATACAAGGGCCCTCAAAATTCCAAAAACAAAGGAGGTTTCAGAAGGCCAAACAATATTGTTCCCCCGGATATGCAAAGAGAAAGGGGAAGAGACAGAGAAGACCAGAAAATTCAGGCTCCTTTTCAAAACAATTTTGTGGCCGAGGGGGAAGAAGGGGAAACAGATGAGATTTATCTTGAAATCCATTGCTTCAGGGACACTCCTCCTTTTCCTCATCTCACTCAATCAGCATATGAGGAGTCTCTCATGGACAGTCAGCTAAATGAACTAAGTAAGGGAGACAAGGCCAGTGGCGGCCAAGGCAGATATGATCTAAGGTCTAAGTAAAAGATAGTAGCACTCGGCGTTCCTGAGCAGTTCACTAGAACAGAGAGACCTGCTAATGAAGTAGCGGACAGTCACAGAGGTAAGAAGCCCTGACCCCTCTCTCCCATAGTCCAGAATCATGTTCCCGAAATAAGAGAAATCTTGAAGCTTACATCCTCTTTTAATTTCGAGCATGAAATTCAAAAGATCAGAATCCCTGTGCCCCTGACCGAATTGATTAAACATGAAGGGTTCAAGAAACGCTTCTCTGATCTTTTACAGTCTGAGGTCTCATGCCTTCCCACAGACTCCATCGATTTGCAAGATGAAAATCCTGCAGTTATTTTAGGTCCTATGGTAGAAGACAAGAATGACTCATCCCCTCCCTTCTACACTTCCTTGAACATACATGACAAGGTACTGCACAACTGCTTGATGGATTCGGGGGCCTCTCACAACCTCATGCCCAAAAATGTCATGGAAGAGTTAGGGCTAAAAGTCACCCGATCCTATCATGACCTCTACTCCTTTGACTCCAGAAAAATTCAATGTCTAGGAGTTATCAAATACCTATTCGTGACCTTGTTTCAGTTGCCCATGAAAAGTGTGGTCATGGATATTGTAGTGGCTAATGTCCCCCCCAATTTTGGTATGTTGTTATCAATATCTTGGATAAAAAGGCTGGGGGGGACTTTGTAGATGGACCTCACATATGCTACTATCCCAGTATTTGGAGGAGAGCATAGGAGGCTATACAGGGAAGCCCAACTGACCTATATAATCAATGATGAGACCAACCCTACCAACCATCCCATTTTTTCCTTGGACACTGATTTAGGTTCTAGTGTACTACAACTCACTAGTGCTCCTGAGTCTCCTCTAAAACTCAGAAAACCGCCCGTCACTTCCCATGAACTTCCTCCCTCCATCACCCCCGTCTGGAAAATGTTCTTTGATAGAGCCTGTTCCAGGGAAGGCACTGGAGCTGGGGTGTTTTTTGTGTCACCTTCTCAAGAGACCATATCTCTGGCATACAAACTAGAATTTGAAGCTACCAACAATGTGGCAGAGTATGAAGCTCTTGTCCTGGGGTTAGGAGTTGCAAGGGAAATGGGAATTCAGGAAGTAGCAGTGTTCGGAGATGCAGAGTTGGTGGTCCAACAGATCAGAAGCGCTTATTAGGCTAAGCATCCTCAACTCGGGAGTTACAGAAATGAGGTATGGGACCTAATTGATAGTTTCTTCTTAGCATTCAACATTTCTTTTGTCCCAAGAGAGAAGAATACAGTGGCAGATTCCTTAGCCACATCAGTAAGCAATTTCAAAGTGCCCTTGTCACCCAAGTTCAGTTATGATGTGAGTAAAATACAGGCCCTCCATACCTGACAATGTCAAACATTGGAGGGTATTCGAGGATGATCTTGAGATCAAGAGATTCTTGGATACTGTCGAAGAATTTTCCGAGATGCATATCGACCAAGACTCTGTCTCTGAAGAAGAGATTGATGGAGCCAAGTTTCTGAGTAAAATAGCAGACCGTAACATTGTGCAGCTCCTCAGCAACCATATTCCAAGGGGACTAGTTCCTTTGGAAAGGATTTTTGATAGAAATGATGTGTCAGTAAAGGGGGAAATCTCAAAGGATGATGTTGGTACTATTCAGCGCAACATTGGCACCGAGAGTGAGCCTAAGTTCATCAAATTATCAAAAAGTCTGACAAAGGAGCAGAGGTTTGAATACATTGGACTTTTAAGGGAATTTGCTGATGTTTTCGCCTGGACCTACGAGGACCTCAAAACATATGACACTTCTGTCATCGAGCATAAAATCCCGTTGAAAGGGGAGGTCAAGCCATTTAGGTAGAAGCTGAGACAGATAAATCCTATGATGCTGCCTATCATGGAGAGGGAAGTGAAGAAGCTTCTTCAAGCTCAGATCATTGTGCCACTAAGATATTCAGAATGGGTGGCCAACTTGGTACTAATAAGGAAAAAGAATGGAGAGATCAGACTCTGTGTAGACTTTAGAAACCTGAACAGGAGCTCACGAAAGGATAACTACCCCTTACCAAAGATGGAACATATACTGCAGAGGGTAACAGGAGCATCCAGGATGTCCATGATCGATGGTTTCTCTGGCTACAATCAAGTCTCTATTCTGCCTGAGGATAGGGAAAAGACGACATTTACCACTCCATGGGGCACATTCATGTATGCCAAGATGCCTTTTGGATTGATGAATGCAGGGGAAACATTTCAATGTGCCATGGACATAGCTTTCATTGGGGAAAAGGATAAATTTTTGGTCATCTATCTGGATGACATCACAGTATTTTCAAAATCTGATAAAGAACACTGTTGTCATCTCAGGAAGGTTTTCCTGAAATGCAGGAGTTTTGGCATTTCACTAAATCCCAAGAAGTCTTTGTTCGCCATGCAGGAGGGAAAGTTGCTAGGCCACATAGTATCAGTGGAAGGAGTCAGGATCGATCCTAGCAGAGTTGAGGCAATACAAGCCTTATCAATCCCGAGGTCCAAGAAGGAGGTCCAATATTTCCTTGGTAATATTAATTTTCTGAGGAGGTTTGTGCCTAACTTTGCTGAGGAGGTAAAACTTATAACAACCATGTTAAGGAAAGGAAATGAAGTGAGGTGGACTTCTGAATCGTGAAAGTCCTTTGAACAAATAAAGAAATCCTTGACTGAAGCCCATGTTCTTATCAGTCCCGATTACTCAAAGGATTTCGTTATTTTCTCCTTTGCCTCACCTGACACGGTGGTTGTTGTTTTATTAAAGACAAGTGAGGTTGGGCTAGAGAGGCCTATCGCCTATTTCAGCCAAGCATTGAGGGATGCCGAAGTCATGTATGACACTATGGAAAAGCAGGCCTATGCACTGGTAAAGGCTCTCAAGGCATTTAGAACCTATGTCCTGTAGTCAAAAATCATAGCTTATGTCCCCTCAGTTGTTGTTAAAGACATTCTTATTCAGTCAGACATAGACGGGAGAAGGAGTAAGTGGATAGCTAAGATTCTTGAATTTGACCTGGAAATAAAGCCTACCAAATTGATCAAAGGTCAAGGTTTAGCCAAGTTGTTGGTTGAAGCCAATTGCCAAGCTCTGGGGGTGAGTTTCATCAACGAATGCTCAGGAATTCAGTAGGGTCGGCTGTCTGAAATAGACCCTAAAAGGGAGCCCCCATTGGCTCGATGTCCCTGGTATGAAGATGTCATATATTTTCTGCAGGAGTTGCGACCTCCAGACGACCTGCAAAGAAGCAAGACAAGAGATTTGAAGTTGAAAGCAGTCATATATTTCCTTATCGATCAAATTTTATATTGGAAATATCCCCTGGGGTTGCTTTTGAAATGTGTGGATCCACAAGAGGTTGACAGGATCATGGTTGAATTTCACGACAGCCTGTGTGGAGGGAATCATTTCTGGAAAACCACAGACTACAAAATCCTTAGGGATGGATACTACTGGACTATCGTATTCACTGACCTCTGCAGAAGGGTCTGAACTTGCACCAAATGTCAAAAATTTGCGGGAAAACAATAGATCAAGTCTCTGTCGTTAAATCCTGTGGTTGTTTCAGGACCTTTTCAGCAATGGGGCCTAGATTTCATTGGAGAAATTCACCCTGCTTTCAGTGGGTAGCACAAATGGATCCTGACGGCTATCGATTTCTTCACCAAGTGGTTTGAAGCTATCCCCACTAGGAGTGCTTCCCACAAGGTAATCATTATATTCCTGGAAGACCTCATCACAAGATTCGACTGCCCAAGTAAGATTGTCACTGATAACACAGCCTCTTTCAGGGCTGAGCCATTAGCCAAGTTCTGTGAACAATTCGGGATCAAACTAATTCACTCCACCCCATACTATCCCCAGGGAAATGGTTTGGCAGAGTCTTCCAACAAAAGCCTGATAAGGATCATTAAAAGACTATTGGAAGACAACAAGAAGGTCTGGCATTCAAGATTGAAATTTTCTCTATGGACCGATCGAGTGACCACGAAGAGATCTATAGGCGTCTCTCCTTTCCAATTAGTCTATGGAGCAGAGGCTATTTTTCCTTCTCATCTAGCCATTCCTATAGAAAAATTTCTCCAGGATCATCAAGAGGAGACTGACGACATGATCAGAAGAATTCATCATCTAGTGGAGGTCCAGCAGGCCAGGGAGAAGGTAATGGACATGATTCAGGACCATCAGCAAAGGATCAAACGGGTTTTTGATAAGAAGGCCAAGAAGGAAGAGTTTCGGATAGGAGACCTGGTACTGAAATGGGATTCTCCTAGACAAGACAAAGGCAAGCACGGAAAATTCGAAGCCCTGTGGATCGGGCCTTTCAAAGCGTTCGAAGTTTTCTCGAATAATACCTACAAGTTATGGGATTTGAAAGATCAAGAAGCTTTCAATGGCCCTGTGAATGGGCATTTCCTAAAAATATTTTTCTCTTGAGCTGCACATAGCTCTTTCGTGGTTGTAAATATTGTTTTTCTTTCCGTCTTTAAGTTTTAAATAAATGGCTCCATAGCCCAACAGCAAGGCATTGAAACTGCAAAATGAGTCCTTAGAGCATCACAGGGACAACTCTATCCCCCATGGAGCCTAATGTTAGTAAAATTTCTCGTCCGAGGCGCAAGAGCATTCAGATCTGCAAGTGGAGCGAGAAGCGCGAGAGCGCAGCACGGAAAAATCTCGTTTTTGGCTTCCAAGCAAGTAAGAAGGCAAGATTATATTGTCGATGGTTAGGATCCATCCATAGGAGCAGATCAACGGTTGGCGAGAGATCGTGGCTAGTGGAGCTACGCCGAGATTAGCGCGATGGATAGGAGACGTTCATCCAAGAGACACGTGGCGTGAGATCTATTCACGTCATTTTTTCGGCATTCGGGAGTTGAAAGGGTGAGAGTTCTATGTCATTCTATATCTCGAAACCCCGAACCCCAAAGCGCCGAAAGCGCCAAGAGTCAGGCCCGCAGTATCACGGAGCAGTCTCAGTCGTCCATCCAAAGGGGACACGTGGTGCGCGATGAGGCCCCTCGCCTTTTCACCCATCGTGACTCCGACGCACAAGGAGCAGTTCCTTCATATCCCCGAAACGCGAAGTTCCAGGAGTGTCCAGGACCTGGGCCCAAAACATCGCCAAGTGAGATTAGTGTCGTCAGATCTGAAAAGGACGCATGGTGCCAACTCGATCCATCTTGGCATTTTGCTCATCGCGATTTTAACAAGCAAGGATCAGCCCCTTCCTATTTGCGAATGCCGAAAGCGCCTTTGAGAATAAACGCAGGGTCACAACCCGTGGTCACATGGGAAAATAGCAAGAGTTGTGCAAAAGGGGCGAAGGGTATCGATTCCAGTCGCCGAAAGGATCATCGCGATTCCCAGGTGCCATCTGATTCGACCTCAGTCATGGTTTTCACTTGGAGTAAATGAAGGTGAGAAGGGGTGGTTGAAACCTCTCTTCATTCATTAAGTGTAGGGTATGGAGGGTCTAGAAAGCGATATGCTCGAGAGGGTCCTGTGTACCCGTTTTCTTTCCAAAGAAGCCATGACGAGTTCTCGACTAGCCGGAGGAGGTCTGCACATGCTAGCTCAGCACTTAATGGCTCAGCTACTCCCCTTGCAGGAGCCATGCGCATTTAAGGTGGCGTCTGACGGAGAATATCCATCTGAATTTGGCTGAAGGGACAGCACGCCTTGGATGACTGAGCGCGCCTCTGTAGGCGAATTTGCCTGAGTATATAGACTCAGTTTTTGTAATTTGTAAGCATTGATGGTTGAGCAAGGCTCCCGGTTGTAAAACTTTAATGAAGCACTGTATTCTAGTCATGCATGGACTCTTGAGACTTCTTGCCTTATGAATGTTAGTTTCTTTCATGTCTTTGTTTACACTGTATTAGAGCATCTCGGAATTGGAGGATCCAGTCGAGTTGTGACTGTTATAGGATGATGTAGGTTGGATCACTGTAACAGTTGTATTGTTCTAATCGGTCTCTGTGAATTTCTTAGCTCTGAGCGACTTGGAATTGGAGGATCCAGTCAAGTCTCCCTTTCAGTTTCTCGAAGCCCTGAACCAAGAGGATCTTGCATTCAGATTTTTTCCTCTACAAACTGTTGAAAGGCCTGTTGCTTGAGGTAGTTTGTTCACTCTTCTCCCAAGTCTTCCACCTGCTCACCCTTTAATCGACTCACTGACTGAATTTAGATCAAGACCTCCTTTGTTCCTTACGTACCAGACCCAGTCCCTGAGTCTGAGTGGTGTCTCCCTGAGTCTCTACCCATTTGATTATCCATTAAAATCTATCGTGACATAAAACTAATGGGCATTGGGCTCTACTCCTGCAAGCAATCCAGGAGTGAATTCTGAGGCTAACACACTCAACATATGGTAGGTGTTGGTGAATTCAGTATCTTTCGCATAGAGGTGGGGCCATCCGGAGGTCTCATGGCTGCAAGAATTGACCATTGTGGTGAGTGTTTCAATTGGAGGTTCGTTGAGTAAATTAGCGACTCGGTTGGTAATTCATGTTTTATACTTGATTTTGAGGTGGAACTACTGCAAATATGTGGACCACTTCTAATGGCGGTCATTCTGCAATTTTCCTTGTGTCTACATGAGCTGTAATGGCTTATGATCAGTTTGGATGACTGTCTCCTTCCCGAGAATGTAATGCCTCCACTAGATCTAGACTTGCACAATGGAGTACATTTCTTTGTCATAAGTAAGGTACTTACAGACCACATATGATAGTGCCTCACTATGATAGGTCATGGGGTGGCCATGTTGAGTGATGAATGCACCCACAACATAGTCTAAAGCATTTATCTCGATATCAAAGGGTTGTTGCAGGTAAGGTAATGAAAGCACTGGGTCAAAGCATAAGTGTTTCTTCAGATCATTGAATTCTTTCTCTTGGGACAAGCCCCACACAATTTTTTTCTTACCACCACTTCTAGTTATTTGGCTAAGGGCCCATGCAATATGGGATAATCCCAACATGAACCTTCAATAGAAACTGGTAAGGCCTAAGAAGTTCTGAAGCTCTATGAGCGTGTTTGGGGCTGACCAGTCACTGATGACTTGGTTCTTGGCTAGATCAACATGCACACCATGCGCATCAACAATGTAGCCTAGGTACTGGACCCTGTCCATGTCGAAGGGGCATTTTTCTAAGTTGTCATATAGCTTGTGTTGTCGTAGAGTGTGTAGAACCTGTTGAATATGTTGCAAGTGTTCTTCCCAATTTTTTTTGTAGACGAGGATTCCATATAGATACACCACCACCAAATAATTAGTGAAATTCCATAACATATCATCCATCATCCTCATGAAAATTTATGGGGCATTTTTCAAACCAAAGGGCATGACTAGCCATTCAAAAAGACATTCTTTTGACTTGAAGGAAGTTTTCCATACATATGTTGGTTCTATTGGGACCTGATGGTATCCATACTTCAGATTGATCTTACTAAAGTATTTGTCCCCCTTGATATGATCAAGGATATCGTCAATTCGTGGAATCAGGTACTGGTTCCTGATTGTGATTTTATTTAGGGCCCGATAATCAATGCAAAGTCGCAAGTCCCATCTTTCTTCTGCACCAGCATAATTGGGCTTCCACAAGGTGATGAGCTGGGTCGGATGTGCCCCTTATGGAGAATTTCTTGTATCTGACGCTTGATCTCCTCATTTTCTAGTAGAGAGCGGTGATAGACTAACCCATTGGGTAGCGGTGCGTCTGGGGTCAGATCGATGGGATGCTTGACCTGACAGTGAAGAGGTACCTCAGTATGTGATAATAAGATGTATTTGTATTCTTACACGACCTTATCCACTTGATTATACTTCATGGAGAGGTTGACCACAGAGGCCATGGATGTGGATGCAACATTTCTCTCACTCTAAGAGTGAATCATGAAGAAGAAAAACTTCCTAGTCTGAGAAATGACCTTCCTGCAATGCTTGGTAGAGATCAAAGAAATATCACTAGGTGGGACTACCTCGAGTATCCTATACCATTTCTTGTTCAAAGTAATAATAACACTACGAGGCCTAGACTCATATACAATATAAAGTTTTTATAAATAAGGTTGGCCCAAAAGAACATCACAAACCTCAAGGGGGGAAACATCACAAAATACCTCATCTTTGAATGGCTTGATGTCGTATGATAGGAGAAACTATTAGCTGACGTGAATATCTCTTCCTTGACGAAGCCATCCGATGGTGTACGGTTGCAGGTTTGGCATTTTCGGCGGGGCTAGATGCTTGATGACCTCTGTTGAGATGAGGTTCTTCTGGCTACCGCTATCAACAATGAAGTGTGGCGGAGTGCCTTTTACCCACATCTGTGAATGAAAGAGGTGCTCGCCTTACTCTGGCTCATTAGGTTCACCGAGTTGGATCTTGGTGGTAGAAATGGTGGCACTGGTTTCCACGTCAATGATCAATCTCCCCTTTTTTGTATCTGACTCAGAGTCAGAACCTGAATTTGATTCAGATGCTTTTACCTCATCCACCTATGACGTCTTTGAGTGGAAATCAATAGTGTTATGCCAAGGTCTCTTATGGAAGTCGCACCACTTCCCAGTATCTTCCTTCGTCTTCCCATTATCCTTCCTTGTTTGCGGCTTGGCCTAGTTTTCGTAAGGTTTCCCATGTTTTCTATGTCCTTTGTTCTGTGGTTTGGGGCTACCCTTGCCCTGCTTCTATTGTGAGGGGCTCCCAGGCCCAAAATGTGGCATCTTTTGTTTCAACTTCTGCTCAATTTTGACGACATATTGATAGGTTGCACCCAAGGATGAGATGTTCAAAAAATCCATTTATGTCTACGTGTATATATATAGAATTCCGCGATACTTGAGCACCATATGTCGCTCATAATATTTGATACCCAGATTGGTGCACAAGGTATGGAATACATTACTGAACTCTGGCATTGTTTGGTCTCTTTCCTACCGCAGTGTGGTCCATCTTGTATACAAGTTGTCATAACTTCCAACAGGGTAGTATTGTTCCTTAATAACATCCCTAAAGGAACCCCAAGTGGGTGAAATTACAAATAATTTAGATCCCTCTATTTCCTTTTTCTCACAAAACGTATCCCACCAATCTTTGACATGGGGGACAACCTTAAGGAACGCGAATGTAATCTTTTCTTTATTGGAAAATTTGTGGACAAAAACATACCCTTCTAGGAGGTTTAACTATTTATCTACGACATCAACATATATTTGACCTTCAAATGTAGGAATATCAAAATTGATATGTACCTTAAAGGGGGTGAAGCCTCTTCTTGAGTTGGATGTGTCGCTTCTAGGCAGTCCTCGAAGGATTTGTGCAAAGTTGTCCATCTTCTCGTTCCTCTATCACTCAAAAGATTCCTCAAGCAACCTTTTGAAAGGATATCCTAACACATCATATTTATTTTCGACCGCCATGGGAGATTTCTTGGGTGTGCGAGAGCAGTTGTTCTCAAGAGAAACAAGCTCAAGACCTAACTCTCTATACCCTGACCGCATTGGTGACATGCATTAAAAAAATGACAAGGAGAAGACTGCTTTGAACACAACCCATCATAATCAACACAATATAAAATTTTATTTTCAAGTGTTAAAAGACCAAATTGTAACTACAAGGGTTACCTACCTAATAAATGCAAGGGTTGCATTACAGAAACAACATTTCTTACAAAAGACACTAATCATTTATGTGGAATCCTCATAAACTTTATAATTCTCGTCCTGCATCAAATTTAAAAATTAAAAAAATAAAAAACATTGGAACCAATTTTAATGAGAAACCTTGATTACAAATTATCATGACTAAGATAATTACATTTATGATGAACCATTGTTATGTTAAATATTTTAACAATTTATTTTAAACTGGAACAAAACAGTATCAATGCAATATAGTTCAATGTTCTATCGTGGCCTTCTAGTACTTCTGATAAGGAATATCTCTAGTTATATACAAGTAGCACTACCACTCTGATCCAAAATTTATCGCCTTTGGAAGTTGAGATGCTTGATCCCAACGGAGAAAATGAATCCAAAGATAAGGCAAAAACCCATCAATGCAACTCGTACTTCTAATAAGGAATATCTTCAGTTATATACAAGTAGCACTACCACTCTGATCCGACGTATATTGCTTCACTGGTTGTTGTGTCTCGTCTATAATTCTTAAACTTATCAGGCTATACGGTGACCAGGCCACGAGATTCACCCAATAATACCATATCTACCACAGGGGAATCATATGTCATATTAATTGCACCCACAACATAAGTATGAATCACTTACTATTTTGTTATTCGGATAATATGCAATAAAATGAGGAGACTTAGAGCCAAATACTTTTGTAGGCATGGAGAACCTTACCTTGTGAGGATTCATAAAACCTAAGAAGATATTCCACAACATAAATAAGGAGGTAGAAGTGATAGAAGGAATGTTGAGATTCGGAGTGATTGTCATGTTCATCATTCAGAAGAACCTAAAATACAATAGTATGAACTAGGTGGAGAAGATAATACTAATAATAAAAGTGATTTATAAAAATATTAATAATAGATAATACTAATGATAAAAATGATTTATAAAAATATTAATACTGATAAAGTGATTTTAAATGCCACATGTGTAGCATGCATGCAACGTTTAAGAAAAATGTCCATCGTTATTGTGAAGGAGGTTGTAGGGTGGCATTCCATTCATTTCAATCCCTGGTAAATAGTGTAAAAAATGGATTGAAACGACACCTTGTACACTGTCGTATCCATTTATGTTGTTTCTTCTACTTCAGAGGCATGCAACCCAAGAGAAGGTCTTCCCAAAGGTTTTGGATTCCAAGTTTCTAAATGGATTTAATTTGCACGTAGCAATGGCAGACCAACTACATAGACCACAACACCACCGACATTAAATTACAGTTAATTGGCATGCAACTTTCTACTTCTCTTCTAGTCAATAGTATTTAAATAGACAAAAAATTTCCCTCCTCCTTTTAGAATCTTCTTATCTTAATCATGTGCACAACTAGGCAGTTTGACATTGCAGATAACCATTATGGATTGGCACTACTAAACATTAAAATAGAATTAACATAGTTTTTATGCTCTTTCTATTTTTTCTTACATGCTGCAGCTTCTACAGATCGATAGAAGAATATGAAATGAGTTGGGACCACCACATATCTTCATATATGTGTGAAATAAAGGCTTTGGATCTACAAAAAACAAGGTGTTAATGCCCGTTTAGAATTTCTTTGAAGCATTTTTTTCTAAGTGTTATTGGTCGATCAGGGTTCCTGTATTCGTAACGATTATACATTGTAATTGTCTTCCCTTTGATTTTTCTCTAAGTCCTAGTGGACGGAATCAATGAGAATTCCAAGTGTTGTTCATTGAAAAATATCAGATTGAATGTATCTTATGTTTTAATTTTTTTGAAATCACCATGAAAAACCTCAGAAACCTACTCCAACTTCAGATCTCATTAAAA
>ML779141.1:138779-153645 GCA_009831015.1 Picea engelmannii | reverse complement strand
TTATGAATGCAACTATATCCTCCTAATGGCTCTAAGTTCCTTCTTAGAGGCCTTGAGAGCCAACTATGATGCATAAAACCTATGAATGGTGCCCATATGGTGTCCTAATAGCCATTATTATTATTTAAAGAATACCAATGTTGTCCATATTCCTAATTGGAGGCCTTGACCTTGGTCATTAAGAACATAAGGTTCATTTAAATCCTAATTCCCTTTTTGTTACCCATGATTTTAGTCATCATGATGATGTATTGATGATGGTGTATTCAGGCTCTTCATTAGAAATTTCTCCTGAGAAAAGTTACCTTCATCTCTTTCCAGAAATCACATTTTTGAGGACTGTTCGCAGGCTGCTAGTATATTTGCCTGCGAGAATGCATGATTCTCGTAGGTTGCTTTAAGCCAGGGTGCGAGAAGTTCACACTGTGTTTAACTGCTTGGGTGTGAACTCTTTCTAAAGAAGGGAAAAATATGAATTCTCGATGCTTCTAGAAGGGAATCTTCTATAAGGATGAGATGGCATTCGAATGGTTATCCTAGTACTAGATTCCCTAATATTTTGGGATCATTCCTATCCAAGTAACTAATTCATTCTCTCCTATATATTGAGGGAATTCTCATGGAAAAGGTTAAGCAAACCAAGTAAAGAAAGATTCATTGGAGAATTGGTGAAAGATTGTGTGAAGGACTGAAGCTACAACAGCTAGGAAACTCCAGCAAGTTTATCAAAGGTGGTTGATCTTCTTCATGCAATTGAGCAAGTGTGTGTGTCGGAGCCAAAGGCCATTGAAAGGAAGTTTGCAACATCAAGGCCCAGATTGTAATCTTTACTTTCCATTAATATGATACAGTAATATGTCCCTTTCCCATAAAGCTAATTCCACTTTATTGTATAACTCCTTGATCATATACATAGATTGACTGTTGAATAGATTGTGCTTTCTTCACTCCACTTGGTTTGTGTTGTCTTGGTCTTTACTGCACGAGAGCATTGGAGCGAAGCGGGAGCAACAAAGACCAAAGGAAGTGGTAATAAGGTATGTTCCTTGTTCTTGCCTCTTATTTAATTCAATGGTTAGAAATTAGGGAAAGAGTCATATTCTGTCTTGCTTTGTTCTAGATCCAGGTAGATCTAGGGAGATCGGTTTGTGTCCGCACTTACGGATTTATCCAATAACAAAATTGGCGACTCCACTGGGGAACATCCCATTTTTTCTGTGGATTTTGATATTTTTCTGTGGCCATTTGCTCTGGTTTCATGTTTCTCCTATCCTATCAATCTCTGAGTCTTTAGGATATCCTGAGAGACTCTCTGGGTCCAGAAGCTTTTTTTAATTTTGCTTCATTTTTCAAATTTTTTGACTATGTTCAGGAATTCTCGCACTGTACTTCATTGCAGCCTACAAGAAGAGGTAGAGTTCGCACTCTGCCTTTAGGTTTCAGTGTGAGGTTCTCGCACCCTGCTCAAGGGTCACCTGCGAGAATCAGTGATTCTCGCACTGTGTATTAGTGCCTTCCTGCGAACACTATTTTTCAAAAGCTTGAATTTGAGTTTTGGATTTTTTAACTGCCCAGATCAGTGTGATTGCCTCATAAAAGTCTCTTGGACCTTAGATTGATATATTTCCTGTCTTCATTTGCATGCATGAATAGTTTTACGATTTCAAGGCTTCTCTTGTCATTTTTGACTTGACTTTCGTTTCTTGGCTTTTCTTGGCAAAACCATTCTCTCTGTCTTCAGAATCTGAGTGTGTTTGATTAGTTAAGATCCAGTGATTGGTTGAAAATTAAGTTTGCTTGGTTTTTCTCATTGACTTATGGTTTGAAAAATCATTTTCTTTTTGCATTTGAGAAGACTAAATTGGTTTGCTCTTTATTTTTTCTTTCATTGAAAGAGTGTATTGGGTGTTTATTATTGCTTGTTCATTTGGATTTTGATTTTCTGTACTCTCGTTGTTATAGTGTGGGTCCTTTCTGAAAAGTGAACAAACAAGTTTTTCTTTCAAAAAATTCTTTTCGTTTTAGAAAACATTGAAAATCAAATTATTGATCTTGTTGAAGTGTTTGAAAAAGACACAATAGAGAATTGTCATTTGATAAGTGATTGTTTGCATTTACATTTTAAAGGAAATTTTGCATTGTAGTACAAGGTTGATCTGGAAAAATTTCTCTCTCTCCCATACATAGGATTCATTGAACAACAAGTGATATACTTCATTCTCATCCTTACATTGTTGGGTCAGAGTCATACAACATAAGTTTCATTTTCGTTACCTTTGAGTAAACAACAACTTGTAATAACACTGCGTAATCATAAAATTTATCTAGTAACTCTTTTCTAGGGCTCTTTTACACCAACATTTAGCTAGGCTAGCGCTTTGGAGTAGGAAGAGAGATACACTCTCCAAAATCTCAAAACACACAATAGCATCTTATGTTAGGGAGTGTTAAAATCCATTTGCAACATCCTGTCCTGGGAAGCCCTTCTCACACAAGGGTCAAGCACAAGGTCATATTGGTATTAGCAGAGTTACTCACCCTGCTTTGTTGGTATCAGTGTAGATATTTCACGTATTACGGGGGTCACTTGGAGGTATACCCACAATGATGAGTGGAATCCTTTTGAGTTGATTTCGGGCTAGATACCCTACCCTTGCGTGTGGATCGGACTATCGATTGTTCCCCCAGGCTTTATTGTTGTTGGTGGTGACCTTAGTAGCCTATCTCTCTAGGTTCTTACCCAAGGTGACTGTGGAGGGGAAAGTCTTCACAGTACCTGGAATTGACGTTGACCAAACTCACTCAGGCTCCTTGGAGGGTATACCCACGATTATGTGTGGGAGCTTGCACCAGGGTGTAAGTCCGTTAAGCAGGTCGTCAGCATAACTTTTCCACCCTAGCCCCACCCCTTCTCGTCTCGTTGTTGCGACATTGGATTTCATCACCAACTAGTGGCTTCGAAATTAGAAGGTTTTGTTTGCTTGGTGATTGCTTCCTAGATTTTGTTTTCTAGCGTGTGTTGTTTGTTTCTCGAAGTTGACCATAGAATTTTCTTCGTGAAGTTTGTCACTCAATCACGATAGCTCCTCCACGTCATTCACATAGAATGCAAGGTTTGTCTCCAGAGCATCCTGAAGGCACTCAACCCTTGTCTACAGCTGCACCGGAGGGCTCTACTCAGTCAAGTGAAGTCCCAGTCGCTGCCACGCCACAAGTGGAATGAACTGACTCTCTAGAGCATTTTTGGATTACCAATACTCCAGAGGACTTTCTCCTTCACCCTCATTCTAAGAAACTATTTAGACGACTGAATTCTTCCGAAGAATTAGTTATGACATCTTCTGGATCACCCGTTGGACCTTTTCCGGGCATAGAAGGCCAAGATCCTTTTTGGTCTAACAGTGATTTCCGCCGGGCCCTTTTTGGTCCTGGTTCACCTGTGGTCTTCAGACTCAACCCCCCTGTGGTTTCTGAGATAGAGACTGTCCTGTTGACTACCACTTATCACTTTACTGTCCCTCCTGAAATGGCCCATCTCATGAATACTACGAGTGTCCCAACCAGTTTCACTGCGGCTAGTCTTGCTCCTATAAACATGCAACAAATGCCTAATGTCATTCCAACACTACCACCCAGATACCATGCGTTGAATCCAACTCCTCTGCAAACCCCATCCAATTCTACTAGTGGTCCTTCTTCTCCTGGGCACCCTATTCCCATTTTTATTCCGACACTCCCTCAATTTCCTTTTGGGAGACCTTTCTTATCTCCCCCTGGCAATCCTAATCCTAGTGGCACTATCCCGTCCATTACACCGAACTTGCAGATTCCCGTTGGTGGACAAGGTGGTACGATTCCACTTCCTCTTACCGGACACATTCCCATTACCCAACCTTCGATTGGAACACAACTTCCAGTTGGCACACTACCTATGATAGGGGGACCAACCCCACCTTTTGGACAAAATATACCTAACTCTTTGGCCCAGTATTGGAATCAGATGATACAAAATCCTCCTCAAATGACTGGGGGGTAGCAATTGTCTGTCCCTACTATAGGCCAACCATATCCAGGTATACACAATCCTATTTGGGGTATGCATGCTCAAACTAATGTCCCCGCTCCAGGTTACAATCCTTGGAGTCACTATCCTCTCCAACCACCACCGAATCTACCTGGGTCTTCCCATTATTCGCAGATTGCTTACGGTCCTACTGGTTTGCCGATAGGGCTTCCTCCCCAAAGCCACTAGTACCCGCAGGTGAATCAACAACTACCCCTTCTTGCTACTTTGGATTTGCCAGATTTATCCAGGATTTTAAATGATCTTATTCGTCACTCTCCCCAATGGCCTTTTATTCTAGCCAAGCTTCCATTGGACATTCCTAAATTCGGCGACAAAGTGGGAGAGGACCCAAACAATCACGATATGACTTTTCACCTATGGTGTTCATCCAACTCATTGATGGATGACTCTATTCGTTTACGTCTTTTTCAACGAACCCTTACCGGTTCTGCTGCAAAGTGGTATATTGAATTGCCACGAGGTTTCTTCTCTGATTTCAACACCCTAGCTATGGATTTCCTTACGCATTACCAGTTACCAATCCGTTATGATACGAGAACTAAGATTTTGACTTCCTTCAAACAAAGCAAAGGCACTCATATCTCTGATCACATCCATGAGTGGCGAAGGAGACGATGTCTCATTAAACTTGAGCTCCCCGATCAGTTACTGGTCGAATGGTTTACAAAATCATTTGTGAACGAAATCGGTAAAGAGATTTCCATGGGTGGTGTCGTCATGGAAGAGCAGGCTATAAGTCGTGCTCAATATCTTGACCTCGTTTATTCACAAACGGGAACCCTTTACGATTTACTTCCTGATTTACCTCGTCCTAATACTTCCAGCACTTTAAATACTCTCGCTACCTCACATGCAGCTGATGGTGTGATTGGTACTGCACAAGCCCAATCACATTCTGCTTCAAGCACAACACCCAAATCTGTTTCTTCTAATGTTCAAAATGCTCCGTCTCCTGCCACTCCCACCGAAAAGACTTCTGAGGTAAATTCCATCCAATCTACCCCAGCCGGTAAAAATAAATCTAAAAAGGGGAGAGGCAAGAATAAGGAGAGAAAAAATAATTCTCAAGCAGAGAAAACCAAACCCCCACCTGCTGATGAACGGGATAAGCGCAAACCTAGATACCCTTGCCTTATCTATGGTGATTATCACTACACGAAGGATTGTCCACAACGTGCCGAGGTCAATCAGTTCCTTAAAGGAGCTCCAAAACCACCTGCACCGACTATCCTGTCCCAACCCTTCCCGTCTCAACAACAGGCTCAGTTGGTCATTCACGACCAACCTTCCTCGTCTACTACATCATATGTTTTGATGTGTACTGGTGATTCTAAGCAGAACAACGTTTCCCTCACTACTCGAGCCAAAGATTATTCTCCATCTAAGGACAAGGTTGATGATTCACCCCCTTCCCTGGTCCAATCCTCTCTAGTAACTCCACCTACCAACGGTCCTCTTCATCTTGAACGACCGATCCTAGACACAGTTCTGCGACCCCCCCCAAAGGGTGTGGTTCAAAAATCGGCTTTCAATCCTCATGCTTGTGCGGCCCAGAACTACAGCATTGTTGAAGATCTGGCCCAGGCACCTTCTGCGATGTCAGCCCTTGAAGTCCTTCAGTCTTGTCCCATACAACAGAAGGCCTTGTTGAAAGCTATAGGTGGAATTGATCCAACGGATGCAAATTTGATAGTCTTTGACTTGGAAGATCACATTCCAAGGTTACCCCCCAAACTTGCGTTCCAGATACAAGTTGTTGTCTCTGACAAGAACATTTTTCGAACAGTTATCAATGAGGGTGCCTCGACCTGTGTTATGTCTTTTTCTTGTTGGAAAGCCATTGGCTCTCCTCCTTTGAATGAATCCCAGAACACTCTTAAAGCCTTCAATGGCTCTGGTTTTAAGCCTTACGGTGTTCTTCCTTCATTGCCTATCACGTTAGAAGGTAAAATGGTCCAAGTTGAAGTGGAAGTCTTTGACGCTCCTCTTGATTATAATCTTCTCCTGGGCCACAGCTGGATCGATTCCATGCGCGCCGTTGTGTCAACACTTTTCCATGTAGTACGCTTCCCTCATCAAGGAAAGGTTGTTACCGTTGACCAACTTGCCTTCTTCAATTCTGATACCCGTAATGGCAATGTGTTGTTTATTGCTAAAACCCCACCGGGTTATGAGAACGTCGGTGTAGGCCTTTTAAAGGACTCCTCGTTAATGGGTACTTTTCCCATTCCACCGCCCGATGTTCCACGCCCGTCTGTTGCTTCTATCAACATGATCTCCGCCATGCCTCACGAACTTCCTGCGTCATAGGACCCTTGGATTGTCCATGACCCTAGATATCATCTTCGTTTTGGCGACGCAATGTCGTTAAGTCTGGTCGAATCCGCCTACCAGGCCATTCAATCGGCAACACCTTCTACTTCCTCTCTTGATGAGTTGTCTCCTGATCCTTTTCGTGTTATTTTTCCCACTGACGAGATGATCATGTCCGTCATGGAGGACACCCCTTGGGATGATGGGCATCATCATTCCATACTTTTTCTGGAGCAACATACTCTTGACAACTACCAACAGATTTCGACACCCTCGACCGTTGTTGTCATTTCGACGGTTCCCGTGACTACACACGATGTGTTTGTTGAAGGGAACTTAAGCAATATCTCACCCATGATTCCCATTGACATATCCATTAAACCTAGGATTGTTGAAAATGTCCATATTGGAGCTTCGTGTTCTTCCGACAAAATCGTCACCTATACATCTCTGTTCAAAGAATTTCGTGACATATTCGCCTGGAGCTACGAAGAGATGCCAGGTATCGACCCTACAATTTTTGTACATGAGATAAAGACATACCCTGGAGCAAAACCTGTCCGGCAACACCTTCGTCCAGTTCACCCACATAAAGCGGTTGCTATCAAACTCGAAGTTGAAAAACTTTTAAAAGCTGGCTTTATTTATCTGGTGGCTCTTACGGAATGGGTTTCCAATCCTGTCCCAATCGATAAGAAAGGAGCCAGTATTCGTGTTTGCGTTGATTATAGGGATATTAACAAAGCTTGTCCGAAAGACAAATTTCCTACCCCCTTCGTCGACCAGATTGTCGATGACTGTGCCGAAAGTGAAATCTTCTCTCTCATGGATGGTTTCTCCAACTATAATCAAATTAACATTGCTCCCGAGGACCAACATAAGACTGCTTTTATTTGTCCTTGGGGTACTTTTGCCTATAGGAAACTCCTTTTTGGTCTTAAGAATGCGGGTGCAACTTTTCAACATGCTATGTCTTATGCTTTTCATGATATTAAGCATATCGTTCAACCCTATTTGGACGATTTACCCACTCATTCTATGCGCAGAGTCGATCACCCTAACCATATCCAAGCCATTTTTGTTCACTGTCAGTTCTATCGTATACGTTTAAATCCTCATAAATGTGTTTTTTGCGTAGAATCTGGCCGTCTTCTCAGTTTTATCGTTTCGCATCAAGGGATCCGGGTGGATCCTATTAAGTTTGAGGTGATTCTTAATCTCCCTCCTCCTTCTACACTGCGCCAGTTGCAAAGTTTGCAGGGGAAAGCAAACTTTCTTCGTCGTTTTATCCCTAATTACGCCGAGATCACTCGTGGTTTTACTCGGCTACTTAAGAAAGATTCAGAGTTCATCTGGGATACCATTGCAAACAATGCTTTTGAAGCTTTGAAGTTGTCCCTAACGCGAGCTCCACTTCTTTTTCCTCTCAATTACAATCGCGATTATTTCCTTTATCTTGTTGCCTCAGAGTACACTATTGGCATGGTTCTCGTCCAAGAGGATGATGCACACGACGAACATGTTGTTTACTACTTGATTCGAAGTCTCACACCAACTAAAATCAAGTATCAACATGTCGAAAAACTGGCCTCGGCTGCCGTTCAAGCCGTCCAACGCTTCTGGAATTATATCCTCTCACGTAAGACTACGGTGATTTCTCATTGCAACCCTATGCAACATATTTTGACACGTCAATTGCTAGGGGGAAAATACTCCAAATGGATTGTGATACTCCAGGAGTTTGACTTGGAATTCGACCGCGCCAAGTCCAAGAAGTCATTAGTTTTTGCTGAGTTGATATGTGATTTTCCTCATTCTGCAACGAAAAATGTAGCAGTAGATTCATTGCCCGATGAATCGCTTTTCCTTATTCGCACTGATGATCTTTGGTATGGGGATATCATTATATATCTCCAAACCCAGACTTTCCGGCCTGCTTTGTCTAGTACTAAATGACGTTGCATATGTTATCAAGCGTGTCAATACATTATCCTCGGGGATACTCTTTACCGTCGGGGAATTGATTCTGTTTTTCGATGTTGTCTAATGTTTGACGAAGCTGAGAAAGCTCTGAATGACTGCCATTCCGGAGCATGTGGTGGTCATATGTCTGGGTATGCTACCGCCCAGAAGATCTTACGCACAGGGTATTTTTGGCCTTCTTTGTTTAACGACTGCATTACTGCCGTTCAGAAATGCCATGCCTTCCAGACCTACAATCAGAAAATTCAGTCACATCCTGCTCCTCTTCATCCTGTGGTCTCAGTTGGTCCTTTTGTGAAATGGGGCATTGATTTCATGACATGTCACCCTCACTCGGTCGGGGGGCATGGTTATATTATTGTAGCCATTGATTACTTTACGAAATGGGCCGAGGCGATGCCGACATTCGATAATACTGGAAAGACCGCAACTTTATTTCTTTTTAACCACGTCATAACTCGTTTTAGTGTTCCCCAAGCTATCGTCACTGATCACGGTAGCCACTTTAGGAATTTTATGATGTCTGAACTTACGGAAAAGTTGGGTCTTCGTCATGATAACTCAACGCCCTATTATCCACAAGCTAATGGTCAAGTCGAAGAAATCAATAAATTTCTCATAACTATGCTCCGACGGATGATAGGAATTCATAAAACAAGTTGGCACACAATGTTGTTTTCGGCATTATGGGCATACCGGACATTTGTCAAGTCCGCTACTGAGTTTACGCCTTTTCGATTAGTCTATGGTGTGGAAGCCATTCTTCCTATAGAATGTGAGATACCCTCTCTAAAGCTAGCTGTCGAACTCCTACCCAACACTTCTGCTGAAGAAGAACATCTATTGTATCTAATGCGATTAGACGAAACTCGACATGACGCCACTCTAGTAATAGAAGCCCAGAAAAAACGTGTCAAGGCACAATATGACAAGCATGTCAAGCCTTGCGTTTTCTCCGAAGGTGATCTTGTTCTTCTCTATGAACAGGATCGAGACGTGTTAGGGGATGGGAAATTCGAACCCATGTGGCGAGGTCCTTATATTGTTCACCGAGTTTTGGAAAAAGGAGCCTATGAGTTGGTAGATTACGATGGTATCCCTTTAAGTGAACCCAGGAATGGGTTGTACTTGAAGAAGTACTATGCATAAACTTATCTGTGCACAAGTACTTGTATTTTAATGTATCATACTTTTTGTGTGTTACTATAGCTTATTTTTGTCGTTATCTGGTCTCTGCCTTATGTGACATTGTGTTTGATTTCTAGATGTAGGAGTCTTCACTACCCTATATTGGCTTCGCTGATGGCACTAGCCATAGTACTCAGAACCTTGCTTCCGCTGCGTGGGCAATCTATGCCCCTACAAATGAACTTATCTCTTTACGAGGTGTGTGTCTCGGTTGTGCGACCAACAACATTGCAGAGTATAGAGTCGTCATTGAATTATTTGTTGATGCTATCTCGCTCAGAATCCATCATTTGGTTGTGCATCTCGATTCGCAGCTTATAGTACTACAATTAAGTAATGTTTATACTATCCGAAGTCCTACTCTGTTACGGGTGTATTTGTGAATTCGCCTCTTGGAGCGTTATTTTGATTACATTGAATATCAACATATTCCTAGATGTCTAAATACATTAACATATGCATTGGCTAATTATGTATTAGACAGACATTTGAATCATTTATAAATCAATCACATCAATGGTCACACAACACATGATAAACCGGTAAAGGTCGTCTGTATATATAACGATCAAAAAGTTTTTTACACAAAAGTTTGTCCGAAGACCAAAAAGTCAAAAATTGAAGCTCATAGCTTCTACAAAGTGATGACATGGATGACATTCACGGTAACACACGACTTCCCTAGAAACCCTATGGAGCAGTCGACTCATAGATGCTGATACCCCTATAGTATGGCGATGATCGTGTCGTGGAACCTCTTCCAGAGTCATGTCTAGAATGTCTGTAGTCAGGCCCTCTAGATTCTGTTCCACCACTTGATAATCCTCAGCATACTATGGTGCTGCTGCTACCTCTCCTCGCCGCTGGATGGGAGAAGTGCTGGGAGGTCTATAAGGTCCAACATCTGTGTTATCAACAAACAATTTTGTATTAGTCTTTGGATGAACATATAAAACAAAAACATTTGAATATGCTAAAAATTCACAAAACATTTAAAAAGAAAAAAATGTGTGTACTTCTTACCAAGGTCACCCCACTGAGTATCCTCTGGTAGTGCCAAGTCCGGATCTCCTCAGAAATCCAATCTGGCATAAGCGTAGTCATCAACCATCAACATCTGGGTTTGAATCCAGTCAAAGAAAATATCATCATACTTGACGATCAGTCCTGCTACGTGTCGGGCCATGAGCTGACACCATCTCAACATCCTTGGATCCCTGGGACCTGGTATGTTCCACTCAACCTGTAGTCTAAATATGGGGACCCTCTCAAGGAAGAAGGACACCAACAAAGATCCATACCCGAATTGCTTCAGCTCACCTCGCCTACATTTGGTCAATTTCTTTTTGATACTGCGAAGCACAGCATCTGTCCAGTTGAATACTCGAGGCTTAGTACACTCGATGGTGTACTGGAAGTAACTCTATAATGCCATATGAGGAGCAGAACTCCCAGCCATCTGATCTATAGTAAAAAGGATAGTGTGAAGGGTCAAGTCTCGTACCCCCCAGATAGCCACTTTTCCTTTCTTTCTCTCCGCCTCGGGTACGCAGTGTAAATTGTAGTACTCAATCATCTTTAGCCCACCACCTCTACTACCGGTCAGGCTAACATAGTACCCGCACCTGGACAATCCAGTCAAAAAGTATATGTCCTCAATGTCTATGCACAGTGTGTGAGCCCCCACATGAAAAACCTGCTAATCAGGGTCCCACATACGCACCAGGTACTCTAATAGTCTAATTTGGGCCCTCATGCCCGGGATGCGAAAGTATTTAAAGAGCCCACAATCTCTCAAAGAAGCTATGGTAGGTGGATGATTTTCGGCCATTGCATTATCCTCTTCATGTTCCCTTTCGTGCCACTCTAGCACCATGTTGATGGCCAATTATCTGCACAAGGAACACAATAAGAGGATTAATAACTTTTTTCATGCTTTGGATATTTTTTATTGGCTAAAAATTTAAAATAATTGTGGGCTTTGCGGTTCTCACAGGTGCCCTATGTGCACAGTGCGAGAACCTCGCAGGTGGCCTTAGGCTCACCTGGGAGAACACGTCATTCTCGCAGGCCCCGTATGGCCCGCTTGCGAGAATTGCAGTGCGCATGTAGGGCTTAAAAACTCAACTCAAAACTAAACATTTAACCAATGAAATTACAAATTTAAACCATGAAAATGTCAAGAACGAAGAGCTTACCTTGATGTCGCAGACGGCTCGCGGAATGGTCTCTCGTAACTCCCGTAAATTAACGCCAAACTTGGAGGGTAAAAGAGGGGTTTTTTTAGCTCAATAGTGGAAATGTAAAAATGGTATGGTAAAAAGCATATTTACTCTTTTATTTATTTTTACTATATCATTTAGGGTTTTTTATGATATATTTATCGATTAAACCTAATCCCTAATGTCATGTTGAGTGTACCTCTTGCAGGCGTGATGATTTTGATCGGGATATGGACATAGTTTTTCTTTTTCCATCGTGTGTTTTGATTGTTTTTTATGGTTTTTACATAAAACCTCGAGCATCATTTTTGTCCGTTCTTGCGCTCGTAAATATATAAGAATGTGATCGAGCATACTTTTATCACTTTTTCGGGCTCAACAAGGTTATACGAAAAAGGAACCCCCCTGGAATCCTCTTTAAGCTCTTTTCGGACTCTCTAAACATGAAAAGATCGTCGAGCGACCTTGATACTTTCACACTCGATAAAGTATTTGAAATAAGTGTCTAGTGAGCGATAATTTATCTCTTTTTCAGTCTCGTCCAGACTATTTTACGAAAAAGGAACTGAGAGAGTTCTCTTTTAAGTGTTTTTCCAAACTCTATAATCTTGAAAAACCTTCGAGTTTTCTATCTCTAGACTCGTTAAACAAACATTGTAGACCCGTAATGGGACCGAACCACTCCTTCTTAGGGTTCATTAAACATACTCCGAGGGACTCATCCGAAGGATGAGCTTACATCAACAAGCATATGTTATCCTCCTCAAGCTTGTGTTAAAATAAAGAGGTACTTGCCAGAAATGGTGGGGGGAAATTTGGGAAAGGGATATGTTTTCATCTTCGTATTAATTGGCAGTAAGTGTCGCTCTTGAACATGACACCCCCTATTCATCATTTGAAGCCGGTTTGGGAAATCCATTTGCCTCTCATTCGATTTGCTACAAGGTCATTCCCTGTGTCGTCTTTGAGTCAATGCTACCAAATCATTGGTTGTGTCGTTCATATGTTCAAGAGAAGTCCATCTGAAACCTATATTGAGTCGGCCATCTGCAGTTGTCCATTATTTTCGTTTCGGCCTTCCCTGTGTCCGGTCCAATTTGAAAGATACTTTGTTTCATCTTCAAAATCTGTTACTCATTTCATGTCATTGATGAGGGATACATCAAGGCCCTCCTGTGACGAGTTTTGTTCCGTCGACTTCAGCTCATTATCTGGAATCAAGACTTAGAAATTCTTTAGTACCTTGGAGCTTGCATGCCTCAATGGCAGGTTTCCTCGCTTTCGACAGTGGGTTTACATCATGGACCCCTGATCACAAGATTCCATCGAATGTTTGACTTCAACTCATTTATTCACACTTGATGGATTGTACTATGGTACCTTAGGATTCATTGCCATCAATGGTGATTTCCCTCTCACTTGTTAACAGTTTCATCAATGACCGGTAATCAAGTGATTTTTACCATGTTCGACTTCGACACATGTAATCACATGGTTAGATTCATACTTTGGGCGACGAGATTGAAGACCCTGGATATCATCTTTGTGATCCAGGTTGCGATGGAGTATGTATAATTTACTACACATAGATCCATTGTGTATGTCTCGTGGCTATGTCGTCTTGATTTGAAATTTCTCGCATAGATCCACAGTGTATTCCGGTGGCTATGCTATATTTTGACGACATGGATCCACAGTGTATGATTGGTGGCCATGACTTATGTCTATAATGTCATCAGTCTGTGATCTGAGTATGGGAATTCCTACCTTAGAATTGATATATATGATTTTCTGCAAATGCTTGGTTGTTCGCAGGTTTCCGATTAGATGTGCTCCTGGTTCTCGACACACACATGCAGCTTACAAAGTCTATCGATTGTCACTGGTTCCAACCTCATACTTTGAGGGGCATTCTATTACCCATGATTTTAGTCATCATGATGATGTATTGATGATGGTGTATTCAAGCTCTTCATTAGAACTTTCTCCTGAGAAAAGTTACCTTCATCTCTTTCCAGAAATCACATTTTTTAGGACTGTTCGCAGGCTGCTAGTATATTTGCCTGCGAGAATGCATGATTATCGCAGGCTACTTTAAGCCAGGGTGCAAGAAGTTCACACTATGTTTCACTGCTAGGGTGCGAACTCTTTCTAAAGAAGGGAAAAAGATGAATTCTCGATGCTTCTAGAAGGGAATCTTCTAGAAGGATGAGATGGCATTTGAATGGTTATCCTAGTACTAGATTCCCTAATATTTTGGGATCATTCCTATCCAAGTAACTAATTCATTCTCTCCTATATATTGAAGGAATTTTCATGGAAAAGGTTAAGCAAACCAGGTTAAGCAAGATTCATTGGAGAATTGGTGAAAGATTGTGTGAAGGACTGAAGCTGCAGCAGCTAGGAAACTCCAACAAGTTTATCAAAGGTGGTTGATCTTCTTCATGCAATTGAGCAAGTGTGTGTGTCAGAGCCAAGGGCCATTGAAAGGAAGTTTGCAACATCAAGGCTCAGGTTGTAATCTTTACTTTCCATTAATATGATACAGTAATATGTCCCTTTCCCATAAAGTTAATTCCACTTTATTGTATAACTCCTTGATCATATACATAGATTGACTGTTGAATAGATTGTGCTTTCTTCACTCCACTTGGTTTGTGTTGTCTTGGTCTTTACTGCACGAGAGCATTGGAGAGAAACGGGAGCAACAAAGACCAAAGGAAGCGATAATAAGGTATGTTCCTTGTTCTTGCCTCTCATTTAATTCAATGGTTAGAATTTAGGGAAAGAGTCATATTCTGTCTTGCTTTGTTCTAGATCTAGGTGGATCTAGGGAGATCGGTTTGTGTCCGCACTTATGGATTTATCCAATAACACTTTTCGCCTTCCCTTGATGATGGTACAAGCCTAAACTCCCATATGTGATGTGAAAAAATACTAATGGTGTCCAAATCCCACCTCGAGGCCAAACCATGCTAAACATTATCTACATGATCATTCAATGGTTAGTTCATAGACCTTGAGGCCAAATATCTCTTAAATAATATCTACATGGTTATTTGAGGCCTAGTTC
>ML779141.1:11548-75973 GCA_009831015.1 Picea engelmannii | reverse complement strand
CTGTATTTTTACAGTCTCTGTACATTTCTCTGATTAATAGAAATCGTGTATTACTGTATATCTATGTTTATGGTTTCATCTCTGATACATTTCTGTTATATTATTGAATATCTGCAATATCTCTGTGCATTTCTTTATTATATGTCCGCTCTCATTTCGTGCCGAAAATAATCCGGATCAGAAAACTATGTAAAAAAACATAGCAGAACACACCAACTAATATGCATAACGCACCAAATCATACCCAGAATGCACCAACTAATACACATTCAACCATAGTTGACCGCGAGGCCATTACTAGAGTCTTTGGCTAAAAGCAGGGACTAATAAGTAGTATTCTTTGGAATCTCAAACTTCCAATACTGGCCATGGAATGCTTTCACCTTTATCCAACAAAATACATGCATATTACACTTGTAATTTCCTCCGTTGTGTAATAGGACATCAATACAAAGGTGGTAGGCTCTTTTCCTGAGGAGAAAGATACAAATATAAAGAGGGATATAAAGAAGTATTTTATTTATTAGTTTATGTTGAAGGTAAGATTATAGCATTCGTTTCATCATTGACTTTCAATTACTTTGCTTTTGATTACAAATATTTGTGTGCTTCTCAAATTTGTACATAGGAAAAGTAAAATAGTTATTTTTTATAATATTTTAATTGTGTTTATCAAACATCTTATTGGCTAATAAATTGGACCTCTTGTTGTCGAGTTCTTTTTTTCAATGTTTAGATAGTCTAAATTTTGAGTTTATTATATCTTCATTGATGCTCTTTTTGAGGTCCTTAAATAGGCTATGACACAATGATTTTTTTCCAATATGTATAACCTAAGTTTATGGAAGCTCTTTTGAGGATGACGGCGACATGTTATATCAATTTTGCATCTATTGATTGATACCATTAAATTCATGTCCATTCAACATTGGCTCTATTCATTCGACTGTCAAACAAATCGGAAGGCCAAACAGATCTAAACGGTAAGTCAGACGGTCTATGTATGAAGTGAATTTTGGCAATATTGTCTACAGCCTTTGTCCATCGCCACCGCCATCTTCAATTATGGGGTGCTTTCTTCATCACTTGGGTGCTTCTACATTATATGTTTCATATTTGCAATTATGTTACAACATACATATAGAATACATCACCAATTTGTTGAAGATACATCATTCCTGCAATGAAGTTGTTTCTCGTGGGATGAAGTTGTTGCTCAAACTTTGGAGATCCTCAACATGGACTTAAGGTATGAACTATTAGTTGTCACTTACAGTGATTTATCAATAAATCAAGAGCAATATGCAATATGTCAATTTGTCTCCTCTTGTCTAACCGCATATAGAGAAGCCTACACAATGAAAAATATATCATAATTAGTGTGATTCTAAGATTATCAAACAAATAGAAGACAAGCATGTTCTAACTTAGCATTATTTTTTTTCTACTTCTTTTCTAGCATCCATCTTGATTTTTAAAATTTTATCTTTAAAATCTAGAAGATTGCATTTCAACATTCAACAAATTAGGACAAAAAATGAAGATTATCTCGTAGATTAGAGAATCACCACATATATCTAGAGACAACTAATTGTAAAATTCCAGAATGTAATGTTACTCAATCACCTTTTATAAGAAAGTTAATCATTTCATATCTAATATATATAAATAAATCTCTTTTGAATGATTACATTCCATGTTATTTTCATTTTTATTCTTTGTTTTCCACCATTTTAAGGTTTTTTAATCACAACTAAACCCCCTTCCCTCTATTGTTTCCACTAAGTACATCATCTACCTTTCTTCCTGTGGCCCTTTCAACCTTCATCTTGTCATATAGGTACGGTATTTTAGAATTGCTCATGTGTTCATTGTTGCGTTAGAGTTTAATGGTTAGTTCAAGTCATCACATTTTGATAATCCACAATTTGTTATTTTTTTCAATGATTGAGATGGGTTAATTTGATCCATTTTTATACATATCATTTTTTTATACTTGAATAAAAAAATAAAATAAAAAATTGAATAATACTTATAACTTTGTACACATTCATAAATCTTAATACACACAAAACTAGACATAGAAAGAAAGATGATCCACAACTTTGTACACATTCACAAAATGTAATGTGCATAAAACTAGACTTAGAAAGGAAGATGCTCCGGATGGACAAGTAAATTCAACAACGAGAAAACAAATATGTTTCTTGTATCCGTTACACTTCAGCATGCCTTGAATTTCTCTCTCTTACTTTTATTGTGTATGTTTGACTCTATGTACTTCTATTTCATATATATTTACTAGTTTTACTAAATTTGTATAACAAAGGTTCATCTTAAAATTACAATTTAAACCAAAATCAATTTTTTTTATATTATCAAATCATTTTTTCTTATATTATCAAATCATACAAAATTATCATTATCATACGTGATATCTTGTTTGAATTTGAACATTTAGTTCTCCAACAAGGACCAGATTTATACGAAGAGAAGGAAATGAATAGATTCCATATGGTCGGATTATGAAAATTAGGTGAAAAGCTCATCTTTACAATCCAAACTCTTTATTTACCATTTTTTAATCGTAAATTATTTTCCTTTCTTTTTATCAATTTAAGTTATATATGTTGAGTTACATGTGTGGAAATGAAAATAGTTTTTTTATCAATTTAAGTTATATTTGAGTTATATATGTTGAGTTAAATGTGTGGAAATTTAAGTTATATATGTTGAGTTACATGTGTGGAAATGAAAATAGTTTTTTTATCAATTTAAGTTATATTTGAGTTATATATGTTGAGTTAAATGTGTGGAAATGAAAATAGATGAATTAGTTCAATAATCAAATTTATATTAAAATTAAATATTTAAAATTATATATAATATTTAATATACAATATTATTTTTATTTTTAATATATATTTAATATAGAATTTATTGTATTATTTATTTTTATTTTTTATATATAGTTATATATAATATTTTGATAGATCTTTATAATTTTATAGTGACAATATATTTATGTTATATTGAATTGTAGAACTTATTTTAATTTAGTTTAATTATGTTGAGAATATTTCTAAAAAAATATTGTGTACTTGGTTTTGAAAAGTTTAAAGTTTCAAGGAGATACTTCATTCATCGTGAGGGACATTTGAGTTTTTTTGTTATCCTTGACGATGGGTGGAGTGTCCACTTGAAGCGTTGGACATTTGAAAACCAACTACACAATATTTTTCTAATGTATAATAATCTACACTCAAGTCGGTGTAGTAAGTGTTTTATGCATAATGGTGTTATCATGATTTGGTGTCATTATTAAGTATACCTAACTATTTGACCTTTAATTGTTGGTTAATTACATCCATTCATTATTAATCATACGTAACTGTTAGACCTCTAATTGTTGGTTTTTTTTTTTTTTTTTAAGTAAAAAAGTGTGTTACCTGCTATATAAAATTAACAAAAATACAGAGAGATATAAGTTTGTTGTGCCACCAAATGTGCTGCCATTTTACTGGAAACCAGCACATTTTGGGGCAAGTGTAGCATGTCTAGGAATATAGGCTTAAAATATTGTTTCGTCATCTGTCCTACCCGAAGGAAACCAGGACAGATGGCAATAGATTGTCTTAACTCTGAACAACAACATAATTGAAAACCAGACTAAAAAGACAAACTCAAATACCCGGTGACCAGTCGCTCTCGTCCTCCTGACACGCGGATTTGGCCTGAATGACAAATGGTGGTGCGCACGTTGGGCATTTTCGATTAGCTGGAGCATTGGAGTAAGCATTCAGGAGCAGGTCCAAGCGTTGTCCCATGAGGAGGGCTCTGTGCTCCTAGTCTGCCATTTGGCCTCGGAGTTCGAACACGAGATCCAGATGTGTTGCACGAAGGAGTGGAGCATGCAATTCGTTGGTAACTGCCTCGCCTGAGGTTTCTTTCCCCGCTTCAACTCCGGCCTTGTCATTGTCCATGGCGACAATTTCTGTGTGGTGCACCATTACCACACAGGCTCTTTTCGAGCCCTCATCCTCATATGGCATTTCCTTGACGTAGCAGGTTGGGATGTCCTCGCAGAGCCTCCTCCTTTTCGTGTCTGTTGCTTGAGGTTCCAAGGCTGTCGCAATATCATCCGGGCATGGTATTTCCTCTACGTAGCAGATTGGGAACTCTTCATCAAGCTCTTCCTTCAAGTTGCTTCCCACTTGTGTTTCAGGCTCAATTGCAGGAATTTCAACTCACTTCATGTCTGTGGGTTTCCAATTATCCTGAGATGGTGGAGTATGGGCTCTCCTCTTCATTGCAGACTCGGTGATAGTAGCATGGAGTGAAATACGGGCGACTCTCGCTCTTTGCCTAAGGATAGAATTGGCCATCGAGAGTGCGCGATCCATATGTTGCCTTCTCTGTCGTTGCACAACGTGGGTGTGCCAAGCCGAACCGTGGCGAGGCTTGCCTCGCTCCCTTGGCATTGCGAAGGAGGGGTGAATAGAAGACACCCCCGGATTCGGTGAGATACAGAAGAAATCACACCAGAGCTCACAGTCGGCAGGGAGGTTCAGAACAAGAATGAACCAGCTATGTCTCGACCTCCTCCTTAACTCAATCATATTGAATGCTTGCAGTGCCAGCTCTTTTGCGCGAGGGAGAAGTCCCGCATCCGTATGACTGTTGTAATGGCTTGCTCCCATCTTTAATACTGAAGGGATGGGGAGCGACCTACAACATTTAAGCCATGGTTCAGTGCTAAGCCAAGTGGAGAAGTTGCCCTTCGTGTCACCCCATCCGGGGCGACCTCTAATTGTTGGTTAAATACCTCCAAATGTCATAATTTAGTCTGATCTTTAATTAGATCGTTTTATTTTCTAATAGCAAGGCACCTTATCATGTACAATATTGGACCGACATAATCAACATGAGAACCAAATAAACATCTTCATCTATTACCCATTTTTGTTGTGGTTTTAGTAAGAAATATGCTAAAATGTGAAATTATCCTTTCATGTTGATTGAGGGAGTATGGAAAATGGCCATGTGAAATTATTCTTGCATGTTGAATGAGGGAGTATGGAAAATGGCCAAGCATTTTGACAATAATTTTTTTTAGTTAAAGATGTGGGTGCTTCTCTCATGTTTCCTTCCAATCATAGTCCATGTTTCCTTCCAATCATAGTCCAAGTGGAATTGGTATTGTGAATGCATTCAATAATGAATCTCAATGTTCATTACATTTTCCCAAAAACATCGCCACTACATTAACATTTGTTTGATAAGTAAAATGTAGCTTTACACAAAATTTTGTTAAATTTCTGTTAAATTTACATTATACTACTAAAACATTTTTCAACTTCAATTATAATACTCGGTCCATTAGACTAGTGAGTGCAAAGTTGTGTAAAAATCACATTATCATACTCCGTACACATGTAAAATACATTATTAAAATGGAAATTTTGTATATAGTTCTATTTCCCAATTATATGAGTGTAGATCCATAGATCCATTTCCCAATCGATTATGTATATGTTCAATGAGTAGTTAAAGAAACTAAAAGAAAGTCTAATATTCTAGTACTTCATAATTTTAGAAATAAAAATGGATTTATACTTATATATAAGATTCAATTTTGTAATTAGTTTATTTTATAACTAGAGAATAGTATACATTAGTTTATTTTATAACCAGATTTATCCATTTGTAATTCTTAGGTTTTTGTTTGTTTAGATAATTAAATACATACCATTTCAATTCAAATATGCAATTTCATAATGCAACTACTACACGATAAATTTAGATATTTAACTCACTGTTAGTCTCCAATTTTGACCATATTTGTGCCTATGTTATGCCAGATATACCCCCATTCCATATCCAGTATCATTCCTTTCTAACCTTACCTTGATACATTTCACATCATTTTTCCCTAAATGGAGCTATTCAAGGCATTCATATGATTTAAGTTATTTTTAATGTATTTTAATACTCTAAACTAATATTGATACTAACATTACATGAGTTAGGTACTTGCTTCCTTGAAGAAGATTTATCAGTACCAAGTACCGGCTTGCACTTAGTGGAGATGTCAAAGATTTGGACGATATTGCCAGATTGGAATGACAGTTCCGATTCATATGATTGATCAAGTTATAGTTCAGATTTCAAATCTCGAATTAATCTCAAAAGAACAGAATGTGATGACTCAAAGGGGAATTATAGAACCGTTTTTTATTATGTTTATCTCTATTTCATAGTTCACGCTACTTGACACTTCGTGTCATGAAGCTATGAACTTAATTTTAACAAACATGAGTTATTTTCGGATCTAAGATCCGCTCAACTAATGTACCTATGTCTAATTCTATTTTTGGATTCATGATCGTAAATGTAGGGAGGATCTATATAAACTCGGGTCTCTCTCTCAAGAAACATGTTATGTGATATTGTTGATAATACAATTCCTGAACTGTGCGTTATATCATCTTTTCTGTTAATGAATTGAGTTAATTTTCGAATTATGGAGCATGAGGAATGATACAGTTACGCATGAAGTGATTTGATCTAGTTTTGGTTTCGTTTTAAAGCAATTGCACCTTTTGGTTGGGCCCGCCAACAAGTTCAATCCGCTTTCCCTTTCTCTATAGTATAGTTAGTTCGTTTCCAGTTTTAAAATCTGTGTGTGAGTTTATTTTTAACTTGAAATTGTTTTGTTAATTTCTAACTTGAATCATTTTCGTTTAGTTCGTTTTTAGTTTGGTATTATTCCGTAGATCATCGAATATTAGAATTAGTTGCTTGCCATTTGTGGAATTTGATGAATAATCCAATTGTTGATTAACTCTTTTAATTTAGTTTAGATTTACTATGTTTTCAAGTTTCGAGTTTAATTATGATTTGAAGTTAGTTTAAACTCAGATTTACTCTGTTTTTAGGGTAGTTCAATTGTGGTTTGGTTAGAGGAAGCTTCTGATATTTGTAGGGTAAATAAGGACATTGATTAGTTTCAATTTTATTAGATTTATTTCGATTCAGAACAGAGATAGAGAAAGATTGGCTTAGAAACAACGATTCAATTTGATTAAGTACTTAGAATAGATTGGTAAAGATTGCTCTTCATAGGTTTCTATTGAGGATAATTTCCATTGATAGAATGGATTATTGTGTTGCACATGCATTGATGGAGCATTTTCATTCTTTCCAAAATTTAGATAGAATTTAAATTGCAAGATTAGACATAGCATAGTGATCTCAGTCGAAGAGGATTTTCTGTTTACATTGGTTCAGTTTCCTTTCTCATAAAGACTTAGATTCAGATTTTTAGGATAAATTTAGACTCTGTTTGTTGAGATTTGATGAGAGTTAGAATACTTTTATGATTTTCAGATAATTAAAATAATGTGGAAATTGCAGATTAAATAGATTGATAAAGTAGGTGAAGGTTAATATCTGTGAGTATAAAATAGTACCAATAGGTGAAAGTTGTTGGTAAATTAGAATTTCTTGGTATTTAGATTGAATAGAACATTTTTAAATGTTCTTTCTTGTATAGCCAAGGTAGATGTTTTGATGATTAGGTGTTTATTTAATGGTAGAATTAAAATAGATATCATTGGATGATTTCTTTGGATTAGGAATAGAAGTACCTTTGATTAACTTAGAATTATTTCCATTTCCTTGATTAATTAGACAAGATATGATCAGTTTTAAGATAATCATTAGAATTCAATTTATAAGAGTAAGTTTATGTTTTCTTCGTAGAATAACATTTAGGTAGGAATTAGAATCTTACCAGCACATATAGTGTAGCAGCTCTAAGTTTACTTGCCCTGGTTTGACAATTTAGTGTTTTCATGTAATTAAAATCATTAATATAAAAAAGTCTGGCATTTTTGGCGTCGTTGCCAGGGCGTTGTTTAGAAGGTAAGTTAGATAATTGATTTGGTTATTTTTAAATGCATTTGGTTTGGTGTGGTATGTTTAGCAGGTTGACGGAGGAGGAGCTGTAAGATGAGAGGTAAGAACCTGTGCATCTGTTATCACAGGTTCCTTCGAAACTCAATCTTAGTCGTTATTTTATTTAGTATGTTTTCATGAGAAATAGAGAAAATAGAGGTAGATTTAGGGGAAACTCAAAACAAAAAAAAGAAGAAACCTCCACCCAAAAAGCAATAGAAACTAAGACTGGAACTCTGGCTGAGGAAACAATAGAGCAAAACATAGAATCGGGAATAAAACAAATTGAAATTGGATTAGAAGGGGATAATACAATACGAGAAGAACTTAAACCGTTTATCATTTCCCCTCCAAAACTAGGAAACACTACATACCAACAAATTCAAATTTCTGGTGATCCAAACTCGATCGACATAGTTAATCCGGAAAAAGTGTAAGCTATTTTCGAGAACCCTGACACTATAGTTTCGCAAGTAACAACTACAACTATTGAATCAGAGGTAATAGGATCCTCAAAAGGGCCAATAGGAGATAGTTATTCTGTCAAAAGGAATCCAACAGCAAAAGCAGAGAGGTGGGATTTCACACCTTCACCAAAGAAAGATCAGATTGCATATACAATTTTTGGTAATCCTTTTAACATGACAGAAAGGGAAAGAGGGAGAGAATTGGAGAGAAGAGAAAGAGAAATGGATAGAAGAGAGAGGGAATAAATTCATGTTGAACATGAAGAAGAAGAACAAGTAGAGAATGAGCCAAGACCAGAACCCACTTTTGGGTTTCCAATTTTGGATTTGGTCTAAAATGTCAATATGAAAAATATCCCACCCTCGGCACTACCAACCTTTTATGGGAGAAGTAGTGAAGATCCAGATGTCTTTCTTTTCAAATTTGATATCCTGTGCAGGAGTTATAATTATCTCCAGGATGCACATAAGTTGAAGTTGTTTCCTACTACCCTAAAGGATTCTGCATTACGATGGTTCATGAGTTTAGGAGAGTATAGCATTAGATCTTGGGAATATATGAAGGCAACATTTTTAAAGAAGTACCAAGACTATTGTAGACCCAAGGATTCTCGAAATGATATTTTTAAGATGCAACAACAAGATGATGAGAGCCTTGAGGATTTCCTAGAAAGGTTTACATATACTCTTCAAAAATCCAAATATAATGGTCTCCAAGATGAAGCAATCAAAACTCTTTTCTTAAAAGGGGTTTTAGATTAATACATTGACACTCTTAACTTAATGGCTTCAGGAAACATTTATCAGAAAAACTTTGAAGCACTCAATGAACTATGTAGAAATTATTCGAGAAGTAGGGGGGAAACGGTAAAAAGCGTGAGAGAACATGTCAACAAAAACACCAGAGTACCCACATCTGGTGGAGTTACTAGAATTGAATTGGGAAACCTTTTGGAAAATTTAAAAACAGATATTTTAGGAACAATTAGTTCTCAGTTAGACACTCTGAAGATTAAGAAAAAGCAGGAAGAGGAAAACCCTGTATTAAGCATATTCTGCCCAAAATGTAGAAAAAGGCATCCTTTACAGGAATGTCCTTTGGACAGTATTTCTGTATGTGAAATTTGTACTGAAAATCATGCAACAGAAGATTGTCCATCCTTACCAGGATTGCAAGCTATATACAAGGGAGGGGAAGCTCCAGGAACTTCATCTGCACCTAAGAGGCCTTGACAACCTAGGAACCCGAATATGTATCAAGAACCATCCCCACAACCTTCCGGCTAGTATCCACCTTTTCCTCAACAGCAACAACAGCAACAACACCCATGGAACTGGCCAAATTGGCCACTGCAAAATGTTCCTGCTCAACCTTGGTATCAAGGATGGAGAGAACATAATTATGGAAATAACCAACAACAACATGCAGTACCAATTCCCCAGAATCCATGTACTCAATACCCTCAAAACATGCATCAGTTATTGCCTGGATTTACTCCACCTTCTCTACCACCTATTCAACAAACTCCTCAGCAGTTTCATAATCCACCTCGACCCACCATATTACCTTCTCAACCCATTCCAAATCCTAATAACAGACCACCTCTGCCACTCCATAATGTTGATTTTCAAAACTTCCCAGCTTACACCATAAACCCCATTTCCGTACAAGAAATACAGTTGAGATCTGGGAAAACTTTAAATAAAACTCAACCTGTAAAAAGAACAACACCGAAGGTAATTATCCAAGAACATGAAGAAGAACCTATAAATGATTTATCAAATGGGGTATCTTTAAAATATGTCATCATTCCAAAGAATAAAGTATCTGAATCACAGCAAAACATACAAACTCAGGTTCCGCGAACACCTCCTTTTCGTGAGAGGTTGCTTATTGAAAAACCAATTTCTCAATCTGAGTTTGACATCATGAATGAACTAAAAAATATCTGCGTTAAGATTCCATTGTTACAAGCAATCAGATATGTTCTGATCTACGCCAAGACCATTAGAGAACTTTGCATTAAGAAACCGGGTCGGAAACAAAAAGATCCACCCACGATACACCTAGTAGGCCAATTATCGAATTGTATCTCTGAAGCTCCTAAGATTGTGAAGTATGTCAATCCCGGGAACCCAATAGTATTAGTTACTATCAATAATGTTTCTATTGGTAATACTTTAGTCGACTTGGGTGCAACCATTAATATAATGACCATCAATGCGGTTGAGTTGTTACAACTAAGTCGATTCCTTCGCCCTACCCCTACAGTTCTTGAACTTGCTGATAGAACAACTATAAAACCTGTTGGGGTCCTTGATGGCATTCTTGTTACATTAGCTTCATGGGAATATCCTGTCGACTTCATAATTATTCACTCAAAATATCCCACGAAAGGTCATCCAATCATTTTAGGAAGACCTTGGTTGGCTATGGCCAATGCTTTCATAGGATGTCATGGTGGGGATATGTTCATCTCAAATGGCATTTCTTTGCAGAAGCTTACTCTTTTTTCACCTGCTCAACCGGTTACAGAAGAATTTTGGTGGCTAAAATGTCCATATCACAAGAATGATGAGGAAGAACCTTTATTCTCTGTTGATGAATTTCACGCGTTACAAGAACCAACAAAGGATGATATTTTGAGCCAATTTCTTTCCATGACAGAAAATGTCGAATTTCCACAAACATATTTTCAATACGATCAAATGTTCAAGGAGGAATTTCAAGAATGAAGTGAGCCATTCATCTCGTCTTTACCATCTATGGTTTTCACCATTGATGAGCATCCGGGATCATATACCATTCCAGTAGAAATTAGTCTAGGCAAATGTCTATACATCAATTCTGGATTAAGTCTCAACCAACAGGAGTAGTTAACAAATGTTTTGAAAGAACAATCGGGAGAATTTGCATGGGAGTACACTGATATGAGAGGAGTGCATCATGATACTTGTATTCACCACATATATATCCAACCAGATATAACACCAATAAGACAACCACAAAGGCGTATGAATCCAATCCTGGAAGATTTTGTGAAAGAAGAGTTACAAAAATTATTAAATGTGGGATTCATTTATCCAATTTATGATAGCAAGTGGGTTTCACCCCTTGTTGTGGTACCTAAGAAAGCGACGGGGAAATGGAGAATGTGTGTAGACTTTAGGGAGTTGAATAAGGAAACCCTGAAGGAATACTTTCCCTTTCCTTTTATAGATCAGGTCTTGGATACCTTGGCCGGGAAAAAGTACTTTTCCTTTCTCGATGGGTATAGTGGATACAATCAGATTCAAATTGCTCCTGAAGACCAGGACAAAACCACATTCACATGTCCTTGGGTCACTTATGCTTATAAAGTGATACCTTTTGGATTATGCAATGCTCCTGCTACATTTCAAAGAGAAGTCGTTGGGATTTTTGCTGACTTAATTCATGATTGTGTGGAACTATACATGGACGATTTTACTGTTTATGGAAATACTTTCGAAGAAGCCATAAATAATCTTGAGAGATTCTTGATTCGTTGTCAGGAATCAAATTTATCCCTTAGTCACGAAAAATATAAAATGCTATTAACTGAGGGAATAGTGTTGGGTCATCATTTGTCTACAGAAGGAATTAAAGTCAATCCATCTAAAATTGAAGTAATAGTTAAGATTTCCTCTACGAAAACCCAAAAAGAGGTGCGAAGTTTTTTGGGACATGTTGGATATTATCGTCGGTTTATTGAAAACTTTACAAAGATAGCCAGCCCCATGTTTAAACTGTTAGCAAAGTATGTAGAATTTTGTTGGGATAACAATTGTCAAAATGCTTTTGAAACTTTGAAAGCAAAATTGTCCATGGCACCAATTTTACGAGGGACAAATTGGTCTCTTCCCTTCTATATTTCAACTGATGCCTCAGACACTTCTCTAGGAGGAGTGCTCGGACAAAAAGAAAACCAACAAAATTATGCTATTTACTTTACTAGAAAAAACGTTACTCCTCCTTAAATGAACTACACTGTGACAGAGAAGGAATTTTTTGCTGTAGTTCATGCCATTAATAAATTTCGGCATTACATCACTGGGTATGAAGTTTTTGTACATACCGACCATTCTGCTATTAGATTTTTGATGAACAAACCAGTTACTACCAGAAGGATCACACAATGGCTTTTGTTACTTCAAGAATTTAACATCACTATAGTTGATTGGCCAGGAAAAGAAAATTTAGTTGCGTATTTTCTTTCTCGGATTCCTCAATTCAGTACTGAAATTCCAGTGAATGATATTTTCCCTGATGAACATCTATTTGCAGTTGTTGTTAAGACCCCATGGTTTGCAGATACGGAAAACTATTTAGCTATGGGGAGATTGCCAACTCATTTGTTATCACCACAAAAGAGAAGCATTGTCCAGCAGAATGTGTATTACTCTTGGGTAGGAAGTGATCTTTTCTATACAAGTCCTGATATGATCATTAGGAGATGTGTTCGGGAAGATGAGATTCCTGATATCCTTCATTCCTGTCATGATGGGCCATGTGGAGGACACTTCTCTGATAAGAGAACAACATATAAAGTCTTACAATCAGGATATTACTGGCCGACATTGTTTAAAGATGCAAAAAAATATGTAACAAGTTGTGATAATTGTCAAAGGATGGGGAGGCCTACCGTAGCAGATGAGATTCCCTTACGAACTCAAGTTGTGATTGAACCATTTGATAAATGGGCACTTGATTTTGTAGGACCAATTTCCCCAATGTCTAGGAAGAAGAAGTACATCTTGGTTTGTACAGATTTTGTGACCAAGTGGGTAGAGGCAAAATCTTTATATCAAGCAACTGAGAAATCAGTGGTCGAATTTATTTATGAAGATATATTTACCCGTTTTGGTGTTCCACGAGATATTGTTACTGATCAAGGTGATCCATTCACCTCTAAACTGATGAAGGAACTCACAGAGAAATATGGGATAAAACACTGTAAGTCTTCCACATACCATCCGCAAGCCAATGGGAAAGTGGAATCCACGAATAAAGTTTTAGAAGCTATTCTGACCAAGACAATACATTTACACCATAAAGATTGGGTGGATAGACTTCCAGAGGCTTTGTGGGCATACAGGACTACGTGGTGAAATACCACTGGTCATACCCCTTATGAATTGGTATATGGCAAGAAAATTCTCCTTCCCATAGAATTTCAGATTCATACCTTCCGCATAGCAGCAGAATTGGGTTTAAATTTGGATAAGGCACAGAAACAGAGAGTTATGCAATTAAATGAATTGGGAGAAATTAGGCAAGATGCTCTTCAAAGAACTATCCTCATACAAAATCAACATAGCAAATGGCATGATAAATACATTAAGAAGAAACATTTTCAACCAAGAGATTGGGCATTACTATTTGATTCCAAATATAAAAATTTTAAAGGAAAACTTACGACACGATGGCTAGGACCTTATGAAGTGGAAACTGTTTTTTATAACGAATCTGTTAGAATCAAGACCATATATGATTCTAAAAATTCCTTTGTAGTAAATGGAAATTGATTAAAAGTATATCACAAACCCTTGTCTAGAGATGATTTTATACAGGAAATATCTAAACAACCAGAAATAAAGATAGTAGGAGAAGAGTCTTCTCCTCCTGCTAATCCTTGATCATTTTTTTTTCCAGAATTTTGTAAATAAATAAAAATACAATATATATATATATATATATATATATATATATATATATATATATATATATATATATATATATATATAATAATAATAATAATAATAAAAATTTAGAAAGAATATGAAAATAAATAAAAAAATTCTTTATGAGTTTTTGGATATGTTGATATGTTGTTTTCAGTTTTACAGGATATTTGAAGCAAGTACAGAATTGAATTTCATCACTTTTCGCAACAGGTAAGAAGGTAAGATTACTTCATTTTGCAAAAAAAATTCATCAGTATATACTGTCTTGTTTTAAAATTAATAAATTCGAGCTTGTTTTCTCCCTTTGAATTGCTCATTAAAGTATGAAAGGGGCATTTATCGGGTATAGGATTATTCTTTACCAGGCCTAATAGATTATGATGGGAAAGAAATCCCCCTAGAGTTTTCTTTTAGCATTTTCACAGACTCTCAAAACATGAGAAAACAACGAGCATATACTAACTTGGGCTCGTAAAAATCCACAAGTAAGTAACTACTGTTCCACAAAAATCATTTTCTGCAAAATTTATATTTGCACTTGCGTTGGATGATGTGGGATACATTAAGGCCCACTTTCCAACAAGTCTCACTCCATCGACATCAACACCTTATCTGGAGATGAGATTAGAGACTATTTAGTACCCTGGAATCTGCATGCCTTAATGGTAGATTTCCTTGCTAACAACCATGGGAATACATCAATGTCTCGTGCTTGATATATGCTACAGGTGACTTGACACCAAGACCTTTATTCGTACCCATTAGGATGTACTATAGGTACCTTGAGGCCCATTGACATCAATGGTGGGTTATCTCGCATTGGTTAATGGCATTCATTAATGGACGGTAATCCAATGATTTCTTTTTGTGTTCGACTTCAGAACATTTATTCACACAAATAAGAATTGCACCATGTTTTAAAGCTTTGAAGTTGTTGTAGAAGACATGATTTTGGTTGATTCCTTTTAGGAATAAAAAGGAGACAGGTTCAGGGATAGCCAGCAGTTAGTTTGCTTCAAAAACAAGAAATCTTGTGTATCTCAGCAAGGTTCTGTTGCACTTGCCCAGCTACAGTAGTTTCCAAGTACAGAGCTTGAAGCTCGACATATGGCTTGTTTTCTATCTTGTTCAAGATGTCTTCGCTGCAGTTATTTTCAGTTCAGATTTCTTTGCAGATTTCTGTTTATTTTCTTAGTACCAGTTAGTACCAGACAGAATTAATCAATCCTAGAAAATGCAAATCAGTCACAATGGATATCAATGGCACCGATTCCAGCTACATCTTTGGTGTTCTCCAGATTCAGAATTGGTTTCAAAATTTCTGCAATAAAAAACACAGCATAATAGGGAGTAAGTAATCGATTTCAGGTAAGTATAGTTTCATGTTAGTTTAATTTATTAAAATACATATTAATAACTTGAAATTATGACTTCCTCGATACTCCATGTCATTTTTTTTCCCGTGTGTTAATTCATCATTTCTATACTCTGTACTTAAATGCTAAGTTCAATTCTTCTTGACACTTCATGTCATGAAGAATGAACTACATTATAATAGTTGAATTTGACACGACTCATTTGAAATGATATTTTAACGAAGAAGTACGGCTGTTATCATTCCTTCACGTGCGACTGATCCTCACGACATTCAAAACGTCTTTCCATAATACCTTACACGGCCTATTTCATAAATAATGGTCTACTCATATTTCGATGTTATCTCCTTACATTTTAATGATCTTCTCCTTTGTTGATATCATCTACTTCCTTTGCCTACCTTTGAACCTTTCCTATTATACTGAGTAGCATCATGGTGGAGAATCACCACGAACCCGAGACTTATGCAGATTTGGAGGCTCTTCCTGAGTATGCAGCCACCAAGCACATCTTTTAGAAGGCTGGTTGGGAGTCGTTATTCAAGAAATTTGACAGGTATGATGATAAGATTACACTTCAATTCACTTTGCACTTTCATGGTGGACTGGCTAAAGTAGGCGAGTTGGAATTTGAAGTCACAGAGCAGTTCATTTCTGAAGCAATACAGTTACCTAGTACTAGTCAAAGATGGACGAAGGGATAACCAGTAGACAAAAAACTCTGCACACAGCTCCTGCAACCCCATTATCAAAAATTGCAATGGTCAGAAGGCACCTCGAGGTCATGGTTGGAACTGAAATGGGCTCAGCTGCTATCCATACTTCAACGCTACCTCACCTGTGAAGGTCGGTACACGATTGTGTTCCCCTGTCATGCTCGACTCTTACTGCATTTTAAAGGTAACCATCTGGTGAACATCCCTTATTTTTTGTTGAAAAGTTTGAAGAGAATGTCAGAACAAGTTCACAAAGCAACGGATTTTAGGGGCAGCCTGTTTCATTTTGGTCTTGTAAAAATTCTGGTTAAGATCGCATTATCCCACAAACAGGAATCCTGGGATATGTTTGTTATAAAAACTCTATCTTCTGAAAATTCTAAGGATAAAACCCCTGAGTCAATTGCTACACAGAAGAAGTCGAGTTCTAAGAAGAAAGTTGTTAAAAACCTAGCCAAAGTCTGTATTGATCCTGAGTATACACGAGATTGTAATATTTAGGCCAGTGATGATAATCTTGTCTCTGGGCACTCGTTTGATGTCCATAGTCCTGAGGGTTTAGAAACTAGCCATGAAAAAGTAGAAAATGTTGTCCATACAGATATAAATATTGAAGCTCAGATTTCTTCTCCCACTGATAAAAATGTTATTGATGTGGAAGAGCTCGAGGATTTAATCGTCAAACCTAGAAGGAACCCTAAACGTAAATGCACATTTTCAGATATGGATAACTCTGTGCCTAGTTATCCATTACAGGAAAGAATGAAAAGTATGACTGATCATGAGGATGCTCCAGAATCTTCTGAGATGACATGGACTCTCTCTCAATTGATTAGAAAGGTTCATGAAGTCAACCAGCAAGAGAATGTGCCTGAAGAAATTGTGTAGGACAAACCAGTTGAGATACCAGTTGATACCCCTGTTCAAGTACCTGATGAGTTCACTCATGAATGCATCCCTCAAACACAACAAGTTCGTTGTGAGACATTCGAATCTTATTGTGAAATCTCTTCCAATAGATCTTTGCGACCAATGGTTGTCAGATTGGAAAACAGAAATCACAGGTTAAAAGAAAAGTTACATGAATATGCCATACTGGATCGACATATAAAAATAGAAAATAAACTTATGAAGCTTAGGCAAGCTCACTTCTTGGCAAAGATCGAGCGATTAAAACAGAAAAATAGATCTCTTTTGCAGAAGAATAAGAGATTGAAGAGGATTGCCAGGAAGCACATTACCATTAATCGGGTTCTTAAGAAGGAAATCAGAAACATAAAGAAGCATGAGAGATTGCAAACGTTGGTTGTAGTTGCTGCAACACTCTGATGAATCCTAGTTTTTGTCCTTTTTGTTGCCTAAGGATAGGCAAAGTCTTCAGCTTGGGGGAATGTTAGTCTCTAATGTTGACCATATTTTTGCCTATGTTATGCCAGATATACCCCCATTACATATCCAATATCATTCCTTTCTGGCCTTACCTTGATACATTTCATATCATTTTTCCCTAAAGGGAGCTATTCAAGGTATTCATATGATTTAAGTTATTTTTAATGTATTTTAATACTTTAAACTGATATTGATACTAACATTGCATGAGTTAGGTACTTGTTTCCTTGAAACAGATTTATCAGTACCAAGTATCGGCTTGCACTTAGTGGAGATGTCAAAGATTTGCACGATATTGTCAGATTGGAATGACAGTTCTGATTCATATGATTGATCAAGTTATAGTTCAGATTTCAAATCTCGAATTAATCTCGAACGAACAGAATGTGATGAATCAAAGTAGAATTATAGAACCATTTTTTATTATGTTTATCTCTATTTCATAGTTCATGCTTCTTGACACTTCGTGTCATGAAGCTGTGAACTTAATTTTAATAAACATGAGTTATTTTCGGATCTAAGATTCCCTCAACTAATGTACCCATGTCTAATTCTATTTTTGGATTCATGATCATAGATGTAGGGAGGATCTATATAAACTTAGATCTCTCTCTCAAGAAACATGTTATGTGATATTGTTGATAATACAATTCCTGAACTGTGTGTTATATCATTTTTTTTGTTAATGAATTGAGTTAATTTTCAAATTATGGATCATGAGGAATGATACAGTTACGCATGAAGTGATTTGATTTAGTTATGGTTTCGTTTTAAAGCAATTGCACCTTTTGGTTGGGCCCGCCAACAGGTTCAATTCGCTTTCCCTTTCTCTATAGTATAGTTAGTTCGTTTCCAGTTTTAAAATCTGTGTGTGAGTTTATTTTTAACTTGAAATTGTTTTGTTAATTTCTTACTTGAATCGTTTTCGTTTAGTTCGTTTTTAGTTTGGTATTATTCTGTAGATCATTGAATATTAGAATTAGTTGCTTGTCATTTGTGGAATTTGATGAATAATCCAATTGTTGATTAACTCTTTTAATTTAGTTTAGATTTACTCTGTTTTCAAGTTTCTAGTTTAATTATGATTTGAAGTTAGTTTAAACTCAGATTTACTCTGTTTTTAGGGTAGTTCAATTGTGGTTTGGTTAGAGGAAGCTTCTGATATTTGTAGGGTAAAGAAGGACATTGATTAGTTTCAATTTTATTAGGTTTATTTCGATTCAGAGCAGAGATAGAGAAAGATTGGCTTATAAACAACGATTCAATTTGATTAAGTACTTAGAATAGATTGGTAAAGATTGCTCTTCATGGGTTTCTATTGAGGATAATTTCCATTGATAGAATAGATTATTGTGTTGCACATGCATTGATGGAACATTTTCATTCTTTCCAAAATTTAGATAGAATTTGAATTGCAAGATTAGACACAGCATAGTGATCTCAGTCGAAGAGGATTTTTTGTTTACATTGGTTCAGTTTCCTTTCTCATAAAGATTTAGATTCAGATTTTTAGGATAATTTTAGACTCTATTTGTTGAGATTTGATGAGAGTTAGAATACTTTTATGATTTTCAGATAATTAAAATAATGTGGAAATTGCAGATTAAATAGATTGATAAAGTAGGTGAAGGTTAATATCTGTGAGTATAAAATAGTACGAGTAGGTGAAAGTTGTTGGTAAATTAGAATTACTTGGTATGTAGATTGAATAGAAGATTTTTAAATGTTATTTCTTGTATAGCCAAGGTAGATGTTTTGATGATTAGGTGTTTAGTTAATGGTAGAATTAAAATAGATAGCATTGGATGATTTCTTTGGATTAGGAATAGAAGTACATTTGATTAACTTAGAATTATTTCTATTTCCTTGATTAATTAGACAAGATATGATTAGTTTTAAGATAATCATTAGAATTCAATTTATAAAAGTAAGTTTATGTTTTCTTCTTAGAATAACATTTATGTAAAAATTAGAATCTTACCAACACATATAGTGTAGCAGCTCTAAGTTTACTTGCCCTGATTTGACAATTTAATGTTTTTAGGTAATTAAAATCATTAATATAAAAAATCCTCACTACACCATAACATTAACAATTCGTTCAAAAAGGATAATCTCTCATACACTGACCTTGGGTAATTAATAAATAAAATTATGTATTTTTGAAGGGACGGAAGCCCATTTCAACCCTTTAGGGCAGCGTAGCGCATTTTAAAAAAAAAATTGAGGTAGTTTAGAAGTAAAGGACCGGTATTTGCCTTCAGTCTGAAGGACTCTGCATCCGTCGGAGAAGCGGATACATGCATAGGTGAAGAGTTCGAACTCCGGGAAGCCCTCGGCTCACACAGGAAGAACTTAAATAATATGCAATTCTTCCATTTCCAGTTCCAGAGCAATCCGCGTAGGCATTTTGATCTGACCCAATATGAGGCACAACCTCCATTAATCTGAGGCTAACTTCCATTGTTTTAGGGAATTCTAATCTCGATTTAGTGCACCTAGGGTATAGATCGGCTTTAAAATATCATCGTGGATCGGGTCTTACCAGGAGAGCTCAATGCAATTCGGTGGCAGACGAGTGAGGAAAATCTCTGATAATTAGTTTCAGTCCTCTGCTTGATATGCAAATCAGAAGTGTTTTGAACTTGGATTTATGAGCATCATGCTCAGGCTATGGGCCTTTCTCCCAACCAGTGAAAAGATCGTGAAGATTTCGTTCCATCCATGGCTCGTCACTGTTAATCCATTTGAAAGATTTAAATTCAAATTTACATTATAATAGGTAAACATACTACTGTTCCAAAAAAATGTTTAATTTCATAATAGAATAAAGTTCATTAAAATAAAATTGAGCTTCATAAGATTCCTTTTCCAAAAAATATTTATTTAATTTCTTAATATAATACAGTTTACCCTATTGTCTTTACAGTTAGAGATTGTGTATTCAATAAAAACAAATAATAGAGAATACATTTTTCATGTTCATATACATGTAATTATGAAAGGACTTATAGGCGTTAATTGTTGTAAGATTACTCTCATACCATATGTACATATGTAATGGTTCATTTAGTTATTTTAATTAGAATATATGAAATCAATAAAGTGGATATAAAACACATAAATTTATAACTATAAATTGATAAAAATAAATTATTTTACTAATTGCATAATTTAAATGATATAAGAGTGGTGAGAAGTTTACTTGAGAGTGCATAACGTAATTACTTACAACACAGGTAAGTGTAGAATCAAAGTGTTCTCAACTTGGATCATGTTGACCACAACTTAGTGTGGAGGACAACTTTCCTCCCAACCATCACGATTAAGAGCCTCCGAGCCTTCAATCAACTACCTATGCTAGCTTCCAAGTCTTTTCCTTCTAATTTTCCCAAGAAAAAGATGACAAACTTTCTTATTCATCTTCATTATATAAAATTATTCTTACCCATTCATGCATCATTATATAGAATTATTTTTACTCATTCATGCATGAGTTACACTTGTCATTAAGTAATTAATCATGCAAATTTTAGCATTTTTGCTTTCCATAAATTTATCTTTTCTTATTTTTACCATTTTCTATTAATAAAGTACCATTATTTTTGTTTATTTATTTTAATATTTTACTTTATTTTTTATTTTCTTTCTATTTTTATATCATTTAAATATTTATTTATTAGAATTATTATTAGTATTATTATTATTTAATAATATGGGGCATTACACATCCTCTTCACATGACTACATTAATGTGGGATTTCCATTAGCTCTACACTTATGCTCTTGATCCATTTTATTTAATCACTCGTAGTCACATGATTCTATATTTTCTATGTGTACTTTCCTTTGTTTTTCCATGAGCTACTTCAAACGTCATAATCTATTTTTTTTTGCATTTTTTATGTAGGAAAACATTTTTCACATTCAAACTATGACTACATACATCTATCAAAAAAATAGACACGATCATATATACAATATTGCATGACCCAAATTTGAAGATATGGTCGTGTTTAACGACATTTCAATAGATGTTGTTATTCAATAGGTTTTTCCTTTCCACATATAGTCAAATCGGTGAAAGGAAGCAAAGGTGTAGAATACAATTCATAAACTAATTTATGAGAGAAGAAAGTGTAGAAAGAAAAAACATAACAATTGCAAACACATGAAATGAAGAACAAATCATTAACAACATAATATCCTAGGCAACATTGTTCCAAGAGAAAAACCTCACACTTAAAGCACATTGAATGTATTATTTAGCAACTAAATGGTTACAATATAGAGTCTCTATTCTCTCAACAAGAGTGTTCGGTAGTAGCATAATTTTGGAAAAAAATCGGCAACATAACAGTAATCTTAAACTTAATCTCTATGATTTCCTCCAACCCCAACACTCAATAAACATGAATAATAATAACATAAGCCATTTGTGGTTTACCATTTCTGCATACTGGAAATAACTACCAGGTTGTTTCCTGCCATTTCTCTCTACCTTTGCTCTGCATGTATTCCTGCTACAGTTCTACATTATTCTTGCTATAACTCTGCAATTTTCTTTCTATAGATTTGCATTATTCTTTTCCACTGCTCTCCATATATCCATACTATATCTTTGCAAGGTGTATGACACACCTTTGATCCCAACATTCTCTCACTTTTTGTATACTTTTCAAATGTACAAGGGAGAATGCATCTAATTACGAGCTAATTGTTAGGGCCCATAAGGCCCATCAACTTACAGAGCCACTTGAATTTACCTATGCTCACAAGTTTCATCAATTCATATACAACTTTCTGCAAGGTGTCGACTTTCTCGAGTATCACCTTTCCATCCTCTACCATGTCCCTAATAAAATGGTACTGGATATCTAGATTTTGTCTTTGCATGGAAAGTTGGGTTCAAAGCTAAACAAATGGCATTGTTACTATCACATTGAATCATAATAGATATTTTACTTAGCCCTACTTCTAAAAATAGTTTCATAAGCTAGATGGCCTCCTTACAGGTATGAGTAGCTGTCATATTCTCTACCTTTATAGTGGACAAGGTGACCACATCTTGTCACTTGTTCATCCAACTCATTACTCCACCAAAAAACTAAAACACATAACTACTCGTAGATATCCTTTGATCTACGTCCCCTGCCCAATTAGAATCCACATAAACATGTATAACCAAAGAGTGTGGGTCCCCTTAAACATCACTACTATAGAAAATGGAATATTTAGACGTACCTCACAAATACCTGAAGACCTTCATCACTGTAGCCTATTGTTCACACCCAGTAATAGCCATGAATCGAATCAAGACTCCCACTGCTTGGGAAATGTTTAGTCTAATACAAACCATAACATACATCAAACTGTCAATTACACTAGAATAACAAATAGACGCCAGACCCTCCATCCCCACGGGTGTTGTAAGACATTGTTGAACTGAAAGCTTAGTTCCCATAGAAATTGGAACACTCAATGGTTTGCAATCTTCCAGATGAAAACATTGTAGCATGGAGTTTATATACTTACTCTGTCTCAACCAAAGCCATTTATTTTCTCTATATCTCAGGATCTCCATTCCTAAGATATATTTTGCAATACCCAATCCCTTCATGTCAAATTGTGTTATAAGCTAATATTTCAAATCACAAATCACATCCTTACTATTACTAAAGAATAACATATCATCTACATATAGAGTGATAATAAGGAAATGATCACCATCTTGTTTGTAATACACATAGTGATATGATTTGGATCTCCAAAATCCTAATCCCAACACAAAGGAATTAAAATTTTGTTACCACATTCTATGAGACAGTTTGAGACCATATAAAGTTTTTTTTAACTTGAAAACCAATGAATCTTTACCTTTTTCAACACAGTGCTTTGGCTATGTCATATGGATCTCCTCCTTCAAGTCACCATGTAGGAATGCAATTTTCACATCCACCTATTTTATCTCTAAATCAAAGGATGTTGTTACAAATAATAAGAACCTAATAGATGATAGCTTAACAATTGGGGAAAGATCTCACCAAAGTCTATCCCCTCAATGCGGGAATATCATTTTGCAACCAACCTTGCCTTGTTATTTTTAACATTGCCATTTAAATTGATCTTCCTTTTGAACACTCATTTACATCCAATGGGTTTTCGTCGATTAGGAAATGGGACCAAGTCCCATGTAGCGTTTTTCCAAAGTGAAACTATTTCCCCATCCAAGGCCAATCTCCAGGACTCCTTATCTTCCATCTCCATTGCCTCTTTCACTATTTTAGGTTCATCGGTGTTGTCAAATAAATAAAATATACATATGAAATTAGACAGACTATAATTATATCTGTCTGGTTGTCTTGTTTGTTGAGTGTACCTCCTTAAGTTTTGAGGTGGAGTTCATTCCTACTCCAAAATCTATAAACCCTTCTCATCGTCAAGTCCATCATGAAATTCTTATTCATTTTTTGGTTAAACTTTCTCGGTATTGATTGGTAGTTGAACCACTAACTTCTTCTCATCCTCTTCTGGATACACCATTGTGGGAAAAGACTTAACATCTATGAAAATAACATTTGTGCTAAACAAAAAATTTCCATCCATAGGATCCAAAATCTTGTACCTTTTCACACCAACACCGTAGACAATGAAGATAGATTCCATTTCCTTGTTATCCAACTTTCATCATTTCTCCTTAGACACATGATGTGACACCCTGTTTCCCCCAGTTTTTAAATATAACTATAAATGGCCAAAAGACTATGGAAAACTTGATATGTGTGAATATTGATTCAATGGACCTTTGTTTGAAAGGTAAATGAATGTGAACCTAATTATTTACTAAGAAAATGGACAAGTGTTGCATGACTAATGGAAGGGGGGGTGTACTTAGAAATACCATGAATGTTATATGAAGAGAGGGTGAAGGGGACCAAGAATGGTTGCGTTAACCTTCACCCAAACCAGTTCTTACTCGATTTAATTGCTCAGGACCAGAACCGTCCTCTAAACCATAAATGAATTACAGTCAAGTTGGTGGGAGGGAAGACCTACTCAAGAGTTAATGAGGGATGGGGTGTGTAAGCACTCATCCATAAGGCTTATAGACTTGACCGTTGACTAGGAGTTCGGGCCACACGCGACCCTGTTGAAAGAGGCAAGAAGGGAAGGTGTGGTAGAAGGAGGGGAAGAGTGCAGAGAAGGGAAGTGAATCTCGAGGATTCAAGGAAGAATGGAAAAACTAAGCATTCTGGACATAGGAAATGGAAAAGAAGATTATGATACAAGCTGATAAACGAGGCTAGTCCTCCTTGTTTGGTATCATGTAAACCATTGCCAGGATCCCGTGGGAAGAAGAGAGTAACTTATGTCCCTATTGTGGTTGAGAGAGAAGAAAAGGTTGTGTTGTAGAGTATCGTGGTCTAGCTTGGGGGTGGCTAGTGGTAAATCTGTTTGGATTGACTAAGCCTAAGGTTGGGTGGAAATGGGCACCCCTTCCAGTATTCGCTTCACATTGTCTGATTCTGATAAGTCTTTTCTCAGCCTTCATTGTTGAGTTAGAGTGATGAATGATTTCTTTGATTTTACACATCTATATATTTATATGCATGTATTAACATCTCTGTGTGAAATGGCTATGTTATGCATATGTCTCCATCTCCTTGGGAACTCACACTTCCCATAGATAAACTGTATGCCCATCTTCACTCTGGAGGGCTTCCCGGACATAAGTCGTAAAATTGTCGAGATAGGAAATATCGTGTAGACCTAAAACCACCCGTCTGAAGAGAATACTTTCCCCTGACCCCCCTTACCGTGTGAATTTCCAGACCCAATTCCCTAACCCATTCAGGGTGATAACTCAAGAAAATAGTGATAAGAAAATATTGAAAGGGAAAGGTTTTCCTTCTCCGAAGGACAGATAAACGAGATTCGTCCAGAAGGAGCCAAGGGTTGTCGTGGTCATTGGCTATGGGAAAGAGCATGGGAGTTAACCCCTCTATCCCCTCGAATCCACGAGTTCTGAGTTCGCGTATCGGGAAGATTATGGATTGGTGCAACCAAAACCTCTAAAACCTAAAGTCACAAAGTAACGTGGACCGTTGATCTATGGATTTTTTGGGACTCACCTCGACTATTGTATCTGTGAGTTTGGAGTTCATGCGCAGGGAGAGAATGGATATTGTTCGTTGGATCTATGCATGGAGTACCATATCTGTCAGATCCAGAGGAAAGTGCACGAGGTCTAACCCTTTGAAAGTGCAGGAGAGAGTGGACTTTTGCGAAGTCCCAAAGTTCTGAAGTTAATTAGAACCGTCCATTGTCAGAGGACAGGTGGCAGCAGATTCAGGAGTTCAAGGATTCGGACCTCGGAAGATTTGCAAGGAGCAGAGGCAAATACCCGAGGAGCTGGGAGCCGCAATAATCCTAGTCGTCCGTTGAGAAGGGACACGTGGCGAGAGATCAGCATTTCACTGACTCGCAACTCAGGAAGTCAGAGATAGGAGTCGTGAGAACTCATGAAGTCCGAGTTCATGATTTGATCGCAGTCGTCGATCAAAGGGAGTAACGTGGATCGTTGATTATCCAAGGAGATATCGGGGATCAGGAGAAGGAAGGCGAGTGACCCTCCAACTTCACGAAATGTGAAATCCTAATTCACGAAGAGTTGATCTAAGCCGTTGGGTCGCAGGAGATTGTGGATCGTTGATTTGACATCGGGAGTTCAGATTTTGGGATTTCGAGGAAAGGAGATGGACTAGTTTTGACCTTCACAATACGTGAAGTCCCGAAGCGCTTAAGGGTTGGGACCCAAGTCATAACGAGGGGTCAGATGGATGGAGGTCAAGGAACGGAGCTAGCGCTGGGCTAGGCTCTTAGTTCGGGAGTTGGGTGAGTCAAGGTTGGCTTGTATGTGAATACCCGATGAGAGAATTCACGAAGCGCCTTTTAGTTAGGCTTGTGGTTACGGGTAGTGGTCACGTGGAGGAGGCTTGCGCCTGGTGCTTGTTCGTGCAAGAGAACAAAAAAAAAATGGAAATTTAGAGGCTTTACACTATAGAAGCTCCTTTAAGGGTGGGTGTGTTACAAATTGGTATCGGAGCATGGTTACAACACTTGGCCTATTTGGGCTCATGGACGAGTTGTGTAAATACCACATTAAGGGGTTTAAAGGGCGATATCCTACCTTACTCCCTCTCTAAAAAGTTTGGTTAATCCCTTATTATAGAAAAGAATGACAACTTACTGTTGTGTGTGTATGTATTTAAGAAATGTGAATTATGTGTTGGTTATTAACTAATATAGTGTTGGCTAACAACAAGTGTTTTGTCTGCACTCAAGCGGTCGATCAATCATGGGAAACCGCAATCATATATAATGGTGACGTGTCATGAAGTGGGGTATGGATCCCACAATAAAGACAAAGAGTCTAACGAGAGGAGGGCAGTAGATATCCCTCTGGATCTAGCTGAGACTGTGAGGAGTCTCATGGCCAAATTACAGAGGTACAAGGCCGACAACAAGAGATTGATAAAAAAGCAAGAGAAGCAAACGAAAATTAATGCAGTCTTGTTGAAGAGTTTATCCGACATACAAAGACAACTGTAGCATGGACCTGACACCAGTCATGTGGCCCGACAATAGACAAAGAGGAGTCGAAGTCCACCTGAGATACGAAAATGTGGCCCTTTAAGTGGTTGCACTAGGAGGACTACCTCGAGAAAGGTCCAACCTGGAGATAAGGGACAAGCATCGGACAAATCCTATGGAAAGGAAACTGGTGACTCGTAGGGATCTTCTAGTAGTAGAATCATTTCACATTCTCAAATAAAATAGAAGAAATGAAAGCATTCTAAAAGTCATAATCTCGAAGAATTCAGGAAGGCCAAACCACCCTCTTTCAACGGTGAGATTAAGAAAGGAAAGGAGGCGTAGGCCTGGCTGCTTGGACTAAAAAAAAATATTTCAAAGTCCATGACTTCTCTGAAAACTTAGAATCTCGAGTAGCCACTTTCAACCTGAATGGAAAGGCTTCCATTTGGTGGGAAGACCTTAAGAATGTGAAAGGGGTTCATGAATAGGACCTATCTTGGGAATGGTTTGAGAAATACTTCAGGAAGAAGTATCTGTCGGAAAAGTATTTCGACGAGAAGACTAAAGAGTTCTATGAACTCAAGCTGGGGCAACTCACCATAGAGGAATATGTCAACAGATTCCTTGAGTTGTTGAGGTATTTACCCTACATAAAAGCGGAAAAGGAAAAGGTGCAATGATTTATCAGTGAGCTACCTAAGGACTATCATAACATAATTGAGTTTAACGAGCCAAAGACCCTAGAAGACACTATCCGAAAGGAAAGATATTTTTGTGAACATCTTGGGCTTCAGACAGAACCTCACAAAGGAAGGAAGCAGAATAATAGTTTGGGGTTCCATAAAAAGGGGTTTAAAACCCCAAGATTTAAAAACTATAAGAAGGATTAAAGGATGATATTTCCTACCCGAAGTGTACGCCAACAGAATTTCCCCTCCCAAAGCAGAAATAAACCTTTTGGATCAACCCCAAGAAAGACTAATAACCCAAAGAAAGAACCCTTGAAATGTTGGGGTTGTGGAGAAGAACATCTACTGAGGGACTGTCTGCACAGACAACATAACAGTAGGATAATTTACAACGTCCAAGAAGTTACCACTGTCAATGATGTGGCCAGGAGTATTCCACCAATTTATGCAGTCGTGGATAATAAACAAGCCGACCACCAAGCTTCAGTGGTGGAGATGGAAGGTATGATCATCAACCATCTAATATCTATTTTAATTGACCCTGGTTCAAATTTGAGTTATGTGGCCCCCCAAGCTGTTGATAAGTGTAAATTACAGCCACATAAACATACTAAGCCATGGTTGGTACAGTTAGCCACTAGCACCAAAATAAAAATAGTGGAGGTCGTACCAACTTGCCAATTCACTGTGGATGGATTGCCCACCCAAGATAACCTTAACATACTTCCCCTAGGATTGTATGATCTGTTGATTGGTATGGACTAGCTAGATGCATATAAAACTAAGCTGGATTGTTACCACAAAACCTTAGAATGTGTAAATGAAGAAGGGATAAAGATAACCCTACAAGGGATTCATAAGTGTGTCTCAGTGAGATGAATATCATCCCTTCAAATGAAAAAGTACTGCAGAAAGGGATGTCCTCTATATGAAATATAGGTGTTGGAATCTATTGAGGATGACAGACCAAGCATAGAAGACCACCCCATACTAAGAGAGTATAGAGATGTGTTTCCAGAAAAGGTACCAAGTCTACCTCCAAGAAGGGATATTGACTTCTCAATAGAGCTTGCACCTGGAGTAGTACCAGTATCTAGGACCCCCTATAGGATGAGTACACCCGAGCTAGTTGAAATCAAACTACAGCTAAAGGAAATGATGGACAAAGGCTACATCCGGCCTAGTGTGTCTCCATGGGGAACACCAGTCTTGTTTGTGAAGAAGAAAGATGGTACATTCCGGCTGTGCATAGATTATAGATAGTTCAATAAGGTAACCATAAAGAACAAATATCCCTTACCCAGAATCGATGACTTGTTTGATCAATTGAGGGGTGCTACCATTTTCTCATAGATTGAATTGAGATTTGGATACCATCAAGTCTGAATCAAGGATGAAAACATCCACAAAACCGCCTTCAGGACAAGATATGGTCACTACAAATTTGTGGTAGTACCATTTGGATTAACCAATGCCCCTGCCACCTTTATGTGCTTAATGAAAAATGTACTCAGTGAATTCCTACACAAGTTTGTATTGGTTTTTATTGACGATGTCTTAATATACTCCAAGAATAGAGAGGAACATGAGGATCATCTTAGACTTGTACTTCAAGTGCTAAGAGAGCATCATCTCTATGCCAAATTTAGCAAGTGTGACTTTTTACAGAAGAAAATACATTACTTGGGCCATGTCATATCTAAAGAAGGGGTAGCAGTAGACCATGACAAGATCATATCCATCATGGAATGGCCTACCCCAAAGGATGTTTCGGATGTCAAATCCTTTATGGTTTTAGCAGGATACTATAGGAGGTTTATAAAAGGGTTTTCCAAGATTGGTTGTCCAATCACTTCCCTCCAGAGGAAGGGGGTTAAATTCATTTGGACACCATAATCTGAAGAAAGGTTTCAGTCACTAAAACACCTTCTGACCCATGCGCCCATGATGAAGATCATCGATCCCAATAATGACTTCCTCATGTGCACAGATGCCTGCAAGGAAGAACTCGGAGGAGTACTTATGCAAGAAGGAAGTGTATTTTTCTATGAATCTCGAAAATTGAATGAACATGAAGTCAACTATGTGACCCATGATCCTGAGTTGGCCTCCATAGTGCACTCTTTGAAAATGTGGAGGCATTACCTCCTAGGTAGGAAATTTGTACTTATGACAGACCATTGTGGATTGTGGCACCTATTTGACCCACCAAAACTCAATCCTAGGCAAGCTAGGTGGATGGCCCTCCTTAGCGAGTTTGATTTCGAAATCAAACATATCAAAGGAAAGGAAAATAAGGTGGTCAATGCCCTTAGTAGAAGTATGAAAATAATTCACCTGGCAGCGGTGATCACCTGCGAGACAAATGTTAAGGAAAGAGTCAAGAATGCACAAGAAATAGATGCATTCTTCTAGACTGTGACCTCGTACTTGGAGCAAGAATCCACAGGGCTAAATTACGAAGGATATCAGATGCTAGATGGAGGTATATTGACTTACCGAAACAGACTATATATTCCAAGTTGTGACGACAAGAGCTTCATAATGGATGAATTGCACAAGAGACCATACACCGATCATCTGGGCTATCAGAAGATCATCATCGCCACCAGAAAAAAATTCTATTGGCCTAGATTGAAGAAAGACATAGCTGAGTATTTAACTAAATGTCTAGAATTCCAACAAGTTAAAGCAGAACACCAGCTCCCAACAGGATTATTACAACCTCTACCAATCCCGAAATGGAAATGGGAGATCGTCTCCATGGATTTCATCACCGGATTACCAACATCGGCTAGGCAGAATGACGCCATCATGGTAGTGGTGGATAAATTGAGCAAGTTCACTCATTTTATTCCCATCAAATCGACTTGCAAGGCAATAGATATTGCCAACATATTCATGAAGGAGATATTCATACTACATGGCATGCCTAAGGAGATCGTGTCTAACAGTGACACAGAATTTACTTCAAACTTTTGGAAATACTTGATGGTTGGCCTGGAGACCAAATTATTGTTTAGCACAGCCTATCATCCTCAAACCGATGGACAGGCAGAAAGAGTGAACCAAATATTGGAAGACATGCTAAGAATGTATGTAATGCATCAACCTAAAAAGTGGGAATATCACCTGCCACTGGTGGAATTTTCCTACAACAATGGCTACCAAGAATCACTAAAGATTATCCCTTTCGAAGTCCTCTATGGTAGGCCATGAAACACTCCATTCAGTTGGAGTAATCCTGTGAACAGAATTACGATTGGACCTGGCATGTTGAAATAAATGGAACAACAAGTGATTCAAAAAAACCAAAACCTGAAAATCGCTCAAAATAGACAGAAAAGTTATGCCGACAGAAAGAGAACCCCTAGAGAATTCAAGATAGGAGACCACGTCTATCTCAGAGTTAGGCCCAGGAAGAGTTCCCTGAGGATGGGAGCTCGTGCCAAGTTTGCACCTCGGTATTGTGGACCTTTTGAAGTTCTAGATAGAGTGGGACCTGTAGCTTATAGGGTAGCACTTCCTCCCATAGTAAAAGAACATAATGTTTTCCATGTTTCATTGTTGAAGAAATATGTAATTGATTCTAATCATATAATTGACTGGTCTGTGATCCAGGTGGAACCAGAGGGAGAATTTCTTCCAGAACCTCAATGCATACTAGATAGGAAGGAAACCCCACTCAGGAACCGAACCATTACATAGGTCAAGGTGCAATGGAAACACTTTGGCCCAGATCAGGCCACATGGGAAATGGAGGATGCCATGAGACAGGCATACCCATTTTTGTTCACTTTTGTACATACGGGACATGTTAATAGATAGAACATTGAGGATGATGTTCCTTTAAGGTGGATGGAATTGTGACACCCTATTTCCCTTAGTTTATAAATATAACTATAAATGGCCAAAAGACTATGGAAAACTTTATATGTGTGAATATTGATTCGATGGACCTTTGTTTGAAAGGTAAACGAATGTGAACCTAATTATTTACTAAGAAAATGGACAAGTGTTGCATGACTAATGGAAGGGGGGGTATACTTAGAAAGACCATGAATTCTATACAAAGAGAGGGTGAAGGGGACCAGGAATGGTTGCATTAACCTTCACCCAAACCAGTGCTTACTGGATTTAATTTCTCGGGACTAGAACCATCCTCTGACCCAGAAATGAATTACAGTCAGGTTGGTGGGTGGGAAGACCTCCTCAAGAGTTAATGAAGGATGGGATGTGTAAGCACTCATCCATAAGGATTCCATACATGACCGTTGACTGGGAATTCGAGCCACACACAACCCTGCTGAAAGAGGCGAGAAGGGAAGGTGTGGTAGAAGGAGGGGAAGAGCGCAGAGATGGGAAGTGAATCTCAGGGATTCAAGGAAGAATGGAAAAACTAAGCATTTTGGACATAGGAAATGGAAGAGAAGGTTATGATACAATCTGATAAACGAGGCTAGTCCTCCTTTCTTGACATCGTGTAAACCATTGCCAGGATCCCGCGGGAAGAGGAGAGTAAACTTTGTCCCTATTGTGGTTGAGAGAGAAGAAAATTCTATGTTGCAGAGTATCGTGGTCGATCTTAGGGGTGGCTAGGTGTAAATCCATTTGGAGTGACTAAGCCTAAGGTTGGGTGGAAACGGGCACCCCTTCGAGTAGTCTCTTCACATTTTATAATTCTGATAAGTCTTTTCTCGGCCTTAATTGTTGAGTTAGAGTGATGAATGATTTCTTGGTTTTTACACATATATATATATATATGCATGTATTAACATCTCTGTGTGAAATGGCTATGTTATGCATATGCTTCCATCTCCTTGGAAACTCACACTTCCCACTGATAAACTGTATGCCCAGCTTCACTCCGGAGGGCTTTCTGAACATAAGTTGTAAAATGGTCAAGATAGAAAATATCGTGTATACCTGAAACCACCCGTCTAAAGAGAATACTTTCCCCTGACCCCCCTTACCGTGTGAATTTCCACAACCAAGTCCCTAACCCGTTTGGGGTGAGAACTCAGGAAACTAGTGATAGGAAAATACTGAAAGGGAAAGGTTTTCCTTGTCCAAAGGACGGACGAACGAGATCCGTTCGGAAGGAGCCAAGGGTTGTCGTGGTCGTTGGCTATGGGAAAGAGCATGGGAGTTAACCCCTCTAGCCCCTCGGATCCACGAGTTCTGAGTTCGCGTATCAGGAATATTATGGGTTGGTGCAACCAAAACCTCCGAAACTGGAAGTCGTGAAGTAACGTGGACCGTTGATCTATGTATCCTTCGAGACCCACCTTGACCATTGTATCTGTGATTTCGGAGTTCACGCACAGGGAGAGAACAGATCTCGTTCATCGGATCTATGCGTGGAGGAACATAGTCGTGAGATCCAGAGGAAAGTTCATGAGGTCTAACCCTTTGAAAGTGCACAGGAGAGTGGAATTTTGTGAAGTCCTGAAGTTCTGAAGTTAATCAGAACTGTCCATTGTCGGAGGATAGGTGGTAGCATATTCGAGAGTTCGAGGATTCAAACCTTGGAAGATTTGCAAGGAGAAGAGGCGAACACTCGAGGATCTGGGAGCCACACAAATCCTAGTCGTCCGTCGAGAAGGGACACATGGTGAGAGATCAACATTTCGTTGACTCGCAACTCAGTAACTCAGAGATAGGAGTCATCAGAACTCGTGAAGTCCGAGTTCACGATTTGATCGCAGTCATCGATCAAAGGGAGTAATGTGGACCATTTATTTTCCAAGGATATATCGGGAATCGGGAGAAGCAAGGGGAGCGGCCCTCCAACTTCACAAAATGCGAAATCTCAATTCGTGAAGAGTTGATCTAAGTCGTTGGGTTGCGGGAGATTGTGGACCGTTGATCCGACATCGGGAGTTCGTATTTTGGGATTTTGAGGAAAGGAGATGAACTAGTTTCCACCTTCGCGATACGCGAAGTCTCGAAGCGCTTGAGGGTTGGGCCTCGAGTCATAATGAGGGGTCACATCGATGGAGGTGAAGGAACGGAGCTAGCCCTGGGTTAGACTCTTAGTTCGAGATTTGGGTGAGTCAAGGTTGGCTCGTATGTGAATACCCGACAAAAGAAGTCACGAAGCGCCTTTTAGTTAGGCTTGTGGTCACGTGGAGGAGGCTTGCGCCTAGTGCTTGTTCGCGCAGGAGAACAAAAAAAAATTGAAAATTTAGAGGCTTTAAACTATAGAAGCTCCTTTAAGGGTGGGTATGCTACACATGAGCATATGCCTTACAACAAAAAAACATGAATATGTTGAAGTGAGGGATTATTTCTCATATAGACTTCCATATAGGTCTTATCCACTAGAGCTTATGTGGGAGACCTTTTAATCAAGTAACAAGTAGTAGAAACAACCTCTTCCCATAACTTCTTCTCTAAGTCGTATCCACTTAGCATAATCCTATTATCCTAGATCTCTCCAATAATGTTTTATTCATTTGTTCTACAACCACATTCTGTTGAGGGGTATATGGATTTGTCTTATGTCTTTCAATGTCATTATCCTTATAAAAATGATCAAACTTTAAAAAGAAAAAATCATTGCCATTATCATTCCTCAATATCTTAATCTTCTTGCTAGTCTAATTTTCCAAGAGATATCTAAGCTCCTTAAACCGACTAAAAACCTCAAATTTAGTTCTAAGAAAATATACCCATGTCCTTCTAGAATAATCATAAATGAATGATACATAATACAATGCCTTATAAATCAAAGGAACTTCAACTAGACCAAATACATGAAAATGAATCAAGTCCAACAAACTAGAAGATTTTTGAGAGCTAGAATAAAATTGAACATGGTTATGTTTTTCATATACGTAATGCTCAAAAAAATCAAATTCAAGAGAACAATCATTCAATCCATCAACAATATTTATTTTGCAAGGCCCGTAGGCCCTTCTCACTTATTTGGCCCAATATTTGGTACCATAGCATTGTCTTCTCTACATATAACTTGTTTTTCTAAGCAATAGCTTGTTCAAGAGGTTTTGACTATGAAGGTGTAGATCCTATAGATCTCTCCACTGCAAAAAATCAAAGAACTATTACACTCAATAATGCATGCATCAAGATGGAACAAAGTGCACACATAAACACCCTTAGTGAGTACCATAGCTCCTTGAACCATCTTGTACCCTTTGTCAAAGAAAACAACCTGCACACCTGCATCATTAGGTTTTCTTACTAATAGTAGTTGTTGTAACCAAAATAGGTCCTATCTTATATTAGAAAGGAATATGAGCTTTTCCTAATTATCTTCTAATTCTGATCATATTTTTGGAATTTTTGGATTTAAAGATTAATATTATAATTCTAATAGCTAATTTTTTGTAGATCTAACAGTCTGCTAAATCATTGAACCAATGACTCAAATTAACCCTCACGCTTAAACTTACAGACCTTTTTAAAAATTCAATTTTTATGTGATATATCCGACAGTTCAAAATTTGTCATGATCAATAGTTGCAAGGCGTCATTGAAGTTAAACTTGTGCGTGTTTTAAAACCGTGTTTGGTTCCCAATGGATCAAATGGTGGTAACACCATCAATATCTACGGTTCATAACTAATTCACGCTTGAAACTGCTCACCTTTTAGAAAATATCATAACGTCTGATGGATCTAACGGTTGTCCACGTTTAGATCAGATGGTCATTTTTTATTCTTGGACTGGATATGCTCGAAGGTTAAACAAGTACTAAGCATGCGTGCTAATCAACTATTGACACGTGGAATCTGTTGGGGTCCTATAATCATAGGTTATTTGTTCCTACAACTATTTGTTTGGCAATGGTCTCGTGATGAAGACATCTAGTTTGGAGGCCTCGGTTGATTTCACTTCTCCCTCCATCCCTTTCGCTCGACCCTTCATCACCCTGCCCGATCCTTCGTCACTTGTGCATCCTTCATCCACCTTTGCGCCTTCTTCTTTTATCCCATTGGCCACATCTCACCCACCACTTCTCCCTACATAAATAAACAAGCTTAGGCTAAAATAAAAAAAAACAATAGGTCAATTATGTTAGTAATTAAAATTTAATGTAGTTAGATTAATTAAAATAAATTAAACTTATTAATAATAAATTAATTATTAATTAATTAATTAATGATTAATAATTAAGTTAGTTGTTAATACTTAGATTAGTGCTTTACTAATCACACATTAAATTACATGAAAACATGAATTAAATAGAAAATAAACATGAAAAACAATAAAAATAAAGAAAAATACAAATTATCTTAAGTCTAAAAAATAAAACATTAAAATAAAACTAAAAATTAAATAAACATCAAATACATAAAATGTAAATATATTAATTAAAACAAAAACAAAAACAAAATGAAACATAAATAAAACAAAACATAATAAAAACGAAATATAACAAAAGATAAAACAAAACTATAACAAAAAACAATAAAATAAAAGTCAAATCATTGTCCCTCCCGTAACTTTACATTCACACATCCCCAAAAATTAATCTACACTCCCAATCTTATCGACCCCCCCATGGCATCCGAGCTTTAACAACCGGGGGGGGGTCCGAGTTAGTGGTATTGTGAGGGACGGGTGTCACCATATGGTGAACTCAGACCCTCCCCTCCCAATACCACTTAATACCTCAGGGGAGGGGGTCCAACCAAAACCACTCTTCCCTCCAAAATCGCCCTTCTGAAAAGTGAAAAAATCACGTTTTTTCCAGTTCGAGCAGTGTTTTTCCAGAAAGAATTCCAGGAAAATGGAGATGGATTTTTAAACTCTGAGAGAGGTTTTTGTTCAGAACGGGCTGAATAACAAAAACCTCTCTTATTTGTTTCAAAGGTGCCACCATATGGAAGAATCGAAGCTATCTTTTAGCCTCATTTTTCATATTTTCGGTTTTTTTTGTTTCAACCCTGATTTTGCGGGAGTTGTTTCGGCGAGATGGAGACGAAATTGGAGAAACTTAAGGAGGTTGTTTCTTAAAACAAAATCATATACAATTAACTCCTACAATTTTTGCAGAGGTGTCACCGTTGAGGAGAAAAAAATGTCTGAGTTGACTCCTTTTTTCAGCAGATTCGACCCAGTTTTCAGTTCAGATCTTTTTGGGATTGACTTGCTATTTTCTTCTAGGAAGATCGAATTCAATCTCTTGAGCCTAAGGATTGTATTTTTTATTTATATCTATGTTTTTAATAGAGTAAGGGTGGTTGAACACGATCAAAAAAGGAGCATTCATTATTGTAATCATCTCACAGAGCCATATTCCATCAAAGCAATATTACAGTTACAGGATTCATGTGTCATTATGCTCGTGAAGTCTTCCTCTATGTAATTATTCTTTCTCTATTTTTCATATGTATTTATTTCTCTATTTTTTTAAATAGATTCAAGCTCATGATTTGTTTAAAGACACCCTATTCCCAGTTTAAAGCAATATCAATGTTTTCTTCCTAAAGGTCATTCCCAGGATTCTTAATTGCCCTGTTATGATCTGTTTCCATCCCTTTTTCTTCTTGACCATTTACCAAACTTTAAAAGATCCAGCACAGTGCCTATCTTTCCCTGTAAGCTCCCCTTTAGACCCTTCTTTGATTGGATTAATATCTTTGACCCCATTTCCCAATGGCCTTTTTCTCTTGCTCCAACCAAACCATTTAAAAACAAAATACCAATCTATCATAACTAGCCTAATATCTCATCTCAACAAAGTTAAATCTGACAGAGAGATCCCTCTCTGAGTCTTGAAGGGATGGATCCAAGACTCCAAAGTGGTTTTGATGTTACCTCTATGACTACCTCCACAGCCTTGGGCAAATTACAGAGTGCTAACATAATGGCGACCATACTGGGGAACCTACCTTGGAAATCATATCAAGTTCCAGATCTGGTTATTGATGGTGGGCAGTGATCAGACACCAGAAGGATGAATCATATACCTAGCAACTCCAATCATCTCTAGATCAATCCCAATTCAAATACTCCACTGGAGGAAGAACCTGAAACATGACCAGACCATCTGAAAAGATCAGGTATTTAAGTTGGAATTTTATCCAAGATGTAATTGGTTTCATTTTTAATTATTTCTTCCTTTTTTGTGAACATGGCCAAGACCATATTGTTGAAACTCATGTTGATCAAATTCAACCTGAGGAACCTCAAGAGATCAAGCCTAGTTTTATAGATCCTGTACAAACTCCTACACTTGTAAATATTCCAGATAGATTGAAGCCTCTTATCTTACCCCCTATACTCCATGATTTCCCTTCCAATTATTACAAACATCTTCCCATATTTGATGGAGAACGAGATAATATCACTACTGAGAAACACATTCAGGGTTTTGAGAATTTTATTGACCTTTTTGAGGTTGAGGAAGTTGATGCATGCATTAGGCTTTTCGCTTTATCTTTGCAAGGTAGAGCTAAGGAATGGTTCAAAACTTTGTCAACTGCAAGCATTCCAAATCTTCAGCAGTTTGTAGAAGTCTTCCTTGGTAAATGGGAGATCAAGAAAAATCTGTTTCTCATTTTAGAAGAGTATGATCATTTGAAAAGACATCCAGGAGAGACAGTGCAACACTTTTCATCCAGATTCAATCAAGTTTACAATTCCATGCCTGCTGATATAAGACCACCTCCTGGTTCATCTCTTTTACGTTACCCAGATTCCTTTGATCCAGAGATGGAATTTCAGTTGAGAGAAAGGAACACTACTACACTCAAGGAGATTCAGGACAGTGCAATTAGTGTGGAAGCTAATTTGTTGATCAAAAGGTCAAATTTGAAGGCAGAAGATAGAAAGAACAAAGAAAAGGAGAAGCTGAAATCTTCAAAAGATAAACTGGACATTCTGGCAAAAACCATGGAAGAAATGTTACACAGGATTAGCATAAGAGAAAAACTTGATGTGCAAAGGCATCATGTCCCATTGATCTCAGAAAAAGAAAGAGTCACTGCCCCCAAACATGTTGCAACTCAACCTTGGTATCAGGGATTGGAAAGTGATCATTTCATGTATTCAATTCATGATACAGTCAAATATGAAACTCCATCTCAATTTGCAGAGGGATAACCAGCTGATATGATGTGCATGTTTGATGACATTTATTTCCTAGATAATCTACCCAAGTATGATCAGTATGATGATGATTATGTGTTGAAATAGGTGGTGACTATTTAAAGCAATCAACAACATATTTTTGGGAGGAAGAAGCTCAATTATGGATCAAATAGGACAATCAACCTTTACACAACAATCATGACAGCGATGAGGAAAATGCAAAAATTTTCAGAGTAAGGGAACAATCTTTTCCCTTGTGTTTCTCTTCTTTTAAATTTTTGAGAGAAAAGTATACTCAAGTTGTTGACAGTAAAGATGAAGAATGTTCTGATCACTCAGTTGAACATGTCATTGAGGATATGGAAGTTGTTCTAGACCCAGAATTGCAAACCTTGAGCTACATTGATTTTCAATTTCCAGATGAAATCTTAGAGCACGAGACAGAGTATGAGTTAACCCAAAATAACTCTGTACCATTAAGCTTTGATTCATTTCAATTTTTGAAGAAAAGTTTTAATCGTGTCATGGATGATAAGCACACAGAAGATTGGGAACTGTCATTGGAACCAATGCATCAAACATCTCAGTTCCTACAAGATCCAGTAGTTGATTTCTTGGAAGACTTGTGTTTTCAGAGTCATGGTTCATTGGCCATCTATGAACTTAAAAGAGGTTATGATATAGACATGATTAGGCAGTTTCTTTCATGGTCAACTTCATCAGGAGTTTCATTACAAAGTTCAGCAGAAAAATTGCAGCCATATCAGAAATTGTATGAGGATGCAACTAGCATAGATACAGTGCCAGATCATGTTGTTGACTTGGCTAAATTTAAAAATCCAGGAACAAGTCAGTTCTACCTTGATCCTATAGTTACCTATATGGAGAAATTTTTAACTGCAGAGCCCCAATATATGGCTGGCATTACTTTTGTTCTTCATAATTTTCAAGGTCTCTATTGTAAAGATCATACTGCAAAGCAATCATTAATGCATATGCAAGCTCTAGTTCTGATGCTTATTGAAAAAAGTGAAAAAACAAAGTTATTGGATCGACTGTTAGATTGGACTCATTGGCATTTTTCCATTACCTAATTGAGCAGTGATTGCAGTAGATTAGGATAGGAGAGTGCAAATAAGTTCATCTCTCTGAGCATTCCTTTCAGCAATTTTTTCAGTTTCAGTTGCAATACAGTTTCCAGTTCAGTGTGCATTCCAAGTTCAGATTTCAGTTTGATTTGGTTTCGGTTGAGAGATCAAAACAGGTAGAAGTTGCAGAATAAGATATTGGGATCAGCCCAATGAATAAGGCATTGGGCTACATGTTCAAAGTTCTATGGTTCTTGACACCTCTCAAAAGAGCTTCCATCCCCAGGTGGAGCCTATGTTGGGGTCCTATAATCATAGGTTATTTGTTCCTACAACTATCTGTTTGGCAGTGGTCTCATGATGAATACATCTGGTTTGGCGGCCTCGGTTGATTTCACTTCTCCCTCCATCCATTTCGGCCGACCCTTCATCACCCTGCATGATCCTTCGTCACCTACTGCATCCTTCATCCACCTTTGTGCCTTCTTCTTTTATCCCATTGGCCACATCTCACCCACCACTTCTCCCTACATAAATAAACAAGCTTAGGCTAAAATAAATAAAAAAACAATAGGATAATTATGTTAGTAATTAAAATTTAATGTAGTTAGATTAATTAAAATAGATTAAACTTATTAATAATAAATTAATTAATTAATGATTAATAATTAAATTAGTTGTTAATACTTAGATTAGTGCTTTATTAATCAAACATTAAATTACATGAAAACATGAATTAAATAGAAAATAAACATGAAAAACAATAAAAACAAAGAAAAATATAAATTATCCTGAGTCTAAAAAATAAAATATTAAAATAAAACTAAAAATTAAATAAACATCAAATACATAAAACGTAAATATATTAATTAAAACAAAAACAAAAACAAAATGAAACATAAATAAAACAAAACTTAATAAAAATGAAATATAACAAAACATAAAACAAATAATTAAAAAAAAACATATATTAAATAAAAAAAACAAATAAAATACAAAAAACAATAAAATAAAAGTCAAATCATTGTCCCTCCCGTAAATTTACATTCACACATCCCCAAAAATTAATCTACACTCCCAATCTTATCGGACCCCCCATGCCATCCGAGCTTTAACAAGGTGGGGGGGGGTCCGAGTTAGTGGTATTGTGAGGGACGGGTGTCACCATATGGTGAACTCGGACCACCCCCTCCCAATACCACTTACCACCTCAGGGGGGGTCTAACCAAAACCACTCTTCCCTCCAAAACCACTCTTCCCTCCAAAATCGCCCTTTCGAAAAGTGAAAAAATCAAGTTTTTGCCAGTTCGACCAGTCTTTTTCCGGGAAGGATTCCGGGAAAACGGAGACATGTTTTTAAAATCCGAGAGAGGTTTTTGTTCAAAAAGGGATGAAGAAAAAAACTCTCTCTCAGTTGTTTCACAGGTGCCACCAGCTGGGAGACTCGACGCTATCTTTTAGCCTCATTTTTCATATTTTCATTTTTTTCTGTTTCAGTCCTGATTTTGCGGGAGTTGTTTCGGCGAGATGGAGACGAAATTGGAGAAACCGAAGGAAATTTTTTCTCTAGACAAACTCATCTACAATAAAATCCTACAGTTTTTGCAGAGGTGTCACCTTTGAGGAGAAACAAATGTCTGAGTTGACCCCTTTTTTCAGCAGATTCGACCCAGTTTTCAGTTCAGATCTTTTTGGGATTGCCTTGTTATTTTCGGCCAGGAAGATAAAACTCGATCTCCTGAGCCTAAGGATTGTATTTTTTATTTATATATATATGTTTGTAATAGAGTAAGGGTAGTTAAACGCGATCAGAAAAGGAGCATTCATTGTTGTAATCAACTCACATAGCCATATTCCATCAAAGCAATATTACAGTTACAGGGTTCCTGTGCCATTATGCCGGTGAAGTATTCCTCTATGTAATTATGTTTTCTGTGTTTTTCATATGTATTTATTTCTCTATTGTTTTAAAGAGAGTCAGGCTCAGGATTTGTTTAAAGACACCATGTTCCCAGTTTAAAGAAATATCAATGTTTTATGCCTGAAGGTCATTCCCAGGATTCTTAACTGCCCTGTTATGATCTATTTCCATCCCTTTTTCTTCTTGACCATTTACCAAACTTTAAAGGATCCAACATAGTGCCTACCTTTCCCTGTAAACTCCCCTATAGACCCTTCTTTGATTGGATTAATCTCTTTGACCCCATTGCCCAATGGCCTTTTTCTCCTACTCCAACCAAACCATTTAAAAACCAAATACCAATCTATCATAACTATCCTAATATCTCATCTCAACAAAGTTAAATATGATAGAGAGATCCCTCTCTGAGTCTTGGAGGGCTAGATCCAAGACTCCAAAGCGGTTTTGATGTTACCTCTGTGATTTCCTCCAGAGCCTTGGGCAAATTACAGAGTGCTAATAGAATCCGCTAATTACTAAATTTATGGTGCGTTAGGTTAGTTATTAAAGAATTGTACTCTCTCGCCTTTATTTTGATTTAATTATGCATGTGTTGAACATCAAATAAATTATATAAAATGTGATGGGTAAGGTTATCATTCATCTGGAATTTGAAAATGATAATATGAAGGATTATTAAGATCATATAATTATGGAGGGAAAACCCTAGCTTCTGCTCTGCATGAGGCTAATCCCAGCTTCTGCAGACAAATCCATCACACCTTGGCTTGCAGACTACCACTCAGTCAGAGTGTCTAATATATGGAAATGAATCTAGAGGGGGTGCAACCCCCCTCATACAGAAATGTCGTTGCAAATGACAGAGAGGGGACAAGAGCCAAGTAGTAGGCATTCGAGTCGTTGCGCCATCTGCGGGAACAATTCCTTACCAAAGAACAAGGTTTCAACAAAGAGATAGAGGTAGAGACAAGTATTTCTCATCCAAAGGTGTCTCAAGGATGAGAACTAGGAAAATGCATCCCCCAATCTGATAAAGTGCCCAGATATACTATCAACTCGACTAGGATTGGGGAACACACCCAGTTCATGAAACAACATGCCCTAATAGGGAAATTTTTGGGTGTTTGGCCTTCAGAAAGGGACCTCATATGCTGGATAAAATCTTGGTGGAACCCAACAGGGGAATATGAATTCCAACTCAGTTCCAAGGGCTTCTTCACAATCATCATCTACATATTAGATGACAAGGACCGGATCTTCGACAACGAACCATATTTCTACAACCTTAGAGGGCTCTTCCTTAGATTCTAGATGGACCGCTTTATCCCAGAGAAAGAGGATTTCACTATGGCACCAGTCTAGATCCGACTCTACTCCCTACCCCAGGAATTCTGGCTTGAATAAATTCTCATGAGCATAGGAAACATAGTGGGAAGGTATGTAAAATCCTCAAAGGAGACAAAACAAAGGAAATACACCTCCTAATCCTGCATATGTGTCTACATGGATATCTCGAAGGCCTTTCTAGGCTCATTAACAATAGAATATCAGGATGAGGACTAGAACTAGACCTATGATTGTGAACACATCCCCTTCTGTTGCACGAAATGTCATGAGCACTGTCACCTCTTCCACAAATTCCCTCTAAATTCTAAAAATTCAAAAGAAGGGGATGGAAACAAAAAGGATGGCTACAGTATGGTCATAGGCTAGAAAAAAAAATCCCCCAAGAATCACAATCAAGAAAGTAACCCAAAGATCCCCATCAGCAACTCTTTTGATATCTTAATCAGCTCCCAGAAGAAGAGGAGGTGGAAAATCCACATAAGAAAGACAACCAGGACAAGGATAAAGGAAAATCCAAGCTAAAGAGTAAACCAGCAAAAGGAAAGAACCAAGGAACAGATCCTCTAGTTCAACAGAATGAAGATAAACCAGAGGATGGTGGGGATGCCCTCGTGTAGTTGGATGATCAGGATCTAAACGACATTGACCTGGAGAAACTGGAGGTGGCCTTCAATAAAAAGGAGCTGCAAACCATCCCAGTATAAAAACTAAGGAAAGTGCACAAAGTATTCATTGATTCCACTACAGGTGCCACTTTGCGACTAGGTATATCCCCAGATCCATCACTTGATCCTAGGCGTACCCCCTAAGAAAGAAAACAAGAAGGCCGGAAATAAACACACCAACTCATCAAAGAGGTAGGAAACTACATGCTTAACTTGGGATAGATCCACCATCTCATGAAATGGTACTTCTCCCCACCACCCAACTCATCATGATTAATATTATCACTTGGAACATTAGAGGACTTATTGGAAGGTCTAAACAAAGGACCCTTCGAGACATTATCCATGCAGAGAATCCAGACATTCTCCTTTTACAGGAAATGAAATGTGTTGGGGAAGCAGCAGAGGAAATCTTTTAGCAATGTTGGATTAATTGTAACTCCATTCATGCAGGCTCAAATGAATTTGTAGGGGACCTAGCCATTCTATGGAGCCCTACCACAGTCATAATAGATCAACCTTTTTCCACAGTTGGCACACTCACAGTCAACTTTAGGGCCTTAGGATCCAACAAATATGGCATGACTACAAATGCCTATGGACCGCAAAGTGCCCAAGACAAGGATCTTTTCTTACATAGGATATCCACAGTAACTACATTGTTGAGATCTACACATTGGATAGTGGGGGGCGACTTCAACATAATTCTTATGTTGGAGGAGAATACTAGAGGCACAAAGCGTTTAGATCAGGACAATGGTAAGCTCAGATCACTAATAGACCAGCTAAAACTTATAGACATAGAAACTAGGAATGGAATTTTCACTTGGTCCCACTGACGATTTGGACCCCAACATGTCGCAAGCAGATTAGACCACTTCCTCATCTCCAAATTAATAATGTTGGATGATCTGGTGTTGGAAGCCAACATTCTCCCAAAATCATGTTTAGATCACTGGCCACTCTCTCTCTGGTTAGACACAGGAGCAACACCCAAGATTAAACCCTTTCGATTTGAAAAGTTATGGCTCACCCACCCAAATTTTCAGGAACTTTCCACATCCTAGTGGAGTTAGGAAGAGATATCCCATGGAACATACATGTATAAGTTCCAGCAAATGCTAAAGAACTTCAAATGGAATCTAAAGAACTGGAACAAAAATGTGTTTGGTAATATCTTCCAGAAAAAATAGGAGATCAATCAACGCCTAGAGGACCTGCAACAAGAATTTATTTCACAATGACGGATGGTAGACTCTGCAAGGGAGGAAGAAAAGCTACAGGAAGATATAGAGGAGCGTCAGAAACAAGAGAAGATACTTTGGAGACAGAAATCCATAGTACATTGGCTTAAGGAGGGAGAAAGGAACACCAAGTTCTTCCACCGCTCCATGGTGCATAGGCACTATATCAATAGAATCACACAACTAGAAGATACCCATGGAAACCCCATTATGGATCATGTAAGCATATAATCTGAATTGGTTTACTACTACAAATACCTCCTATCGGAACACCTAAGAGACAAAACGTTGGCTATAAGAAATATAACCAGGCACATCCCTTACCTTATCAAAAAGGAATAAAATGAAACACCGATGAGGCCAATCACACAAGAATAAGTCGATCAAGCGGCTAAAGAGATGCCACTAGGAAAAGCCCTGTGGTCGGATGGATTTACAACAAACTTTTTTCACTATTGTTGGTCAATGATCAGGGAATAAGTCTGGCAAGTAGTAGATGAATCTCGAACATATAGACAAGTCCTCTCTACCTTCAACACCACTTTCCTCACATTAATCCCAAAGGAAGAGAGGGTAACCCATCCAAAGCAGTTCCAACCCATTTCCCTTTGTAATGTAATATACAAAATCATCATGAGGGTAATAGCTCTATGACTCAAACCGTTGCTTCCCTTCATCATCTCCAAGGAACAATCAAGCTATGTGGAGGGGCGCCAAATCATGGACAATGTCATCCTTGCTCATGAGTTAATACACTCACTCAAATAAACTTGTACCCCAGGTATGCTCATCAAACTTGATCTCTCAAAATATTTTGACATAATAAGTTGGCAATGCATGCAGTCCCTCCTTGAGGATTTTGGCTTTGAAAGAGCCTGGATAGATTGGATCATGCAGCTCACTTCCTCAGCCTTCTTCTCCATTCTAGTTAATGGAGTGCCCTCCCAGCCCTTCTCCCCCACCATAGGCATCTGTCAGGGGGACCCCCTTTCCCCTTTCCTTTTTGTCATAATGGTTGAAGGCCTGGGTCATTACATCAATGCCTCAATCAAGAATAGTTCCCTCAAAGTCCTACCCCTTCACAATCTCAAGCCAACATCCTCTCATAGTCAATTCATGGATGACACCTTGTTGATGAATACTCCCATCGCCCAGGAGGCTAACAAGCTCAAGACCATTCTCACATACTTTGTAGAAGCTTTGGGAACCTCCCTAAACCTGGACAAGTCACAAATTTTCTTCTTCAATACCCCACTGGCGATCCAAACACACATCTCCAGACTTATGGGGATCCCCAAGAGCTCCCTTTCATCCAATTATCTCGGTATCCCCCTCATGGGGGAAGCCACTCGTAGAATCTCTTGGGATAACCTCCTGTTATCCATCTCTAACCATCTAAATAATTGGACCTTTCACTCTCTCAACCTTGCATCCCGACTAATCCTTCTAAAATATATGCCTTAAGCTCTATCGACGTACCTATTTACAGCCTTGGCAGCACCACAGTCAGTTATAAAAGCCATCAGAAACCTCCAACAAAATTTCTTCTAGCATGGTCACCACCCAGAGAAGAAGTGGGCTCTAGTAGGCTGGGATAAAATATGCAGGCCTAAATCAATAGGTGGACTAGGTCTAAGGGATCTAGGAACTCTCAATCACCTAATGGGGGGAAAACGTTGGTGGTGTTGGCTCAAACACCCCACGGAGTTATGGGATAAACTTTGGAAGCTCAAATATGAACCTACTACTAATGAGGACCTCCTCATCAGACTAAATGATCTAATTCAAGGATCCAACATATGGAATACATCTTGGTGCAATCGCCCTCTCATACATAAATATGCATTTTGGGAGATACGAAATGGAGAGTAGTACTTATTCTAGTAGGACTCCTGGAAGCAATTGCCACCATTACACTCAATGGAAGAGCTAAGCCCCCTACATCAAAAAAATCAATTCATGGATACTTTACATGTAAAGGACCATTGGAAGGAAGAAAATTTGCAACACCCTTGGCGCATATGGAAGACTCGGCCCCATGAACTCAACATATCAGAAGATAGAAATACACAACCTTGGAGTGATTTGGCCTTGTAGCGGAAGATTCACATCAATGAAGAATCGAACATCCTTAGGTGGGGACACTCGCCAAAAGGAAACTTCTTGATAAAAGAAGCCTACCATATTCAGGAAAACTACCACATGCAACCAAAAGAGCACATCTGGGGTAAAGTTTGGAATCCCAAATTCTGGTCGAAAATCTCCATTTTCCTTTGGCTAATTTCCCAGAATTGCATACTCACCTAGGATAACCTCCGAAAGAGGGGATTTATGGGACCTTCGATATGTGTCCTCTGCTGGAGACAGGAGGAAACAATGGAACACATCTTAAATCAATGCTCTCAAAGTGGAGTAATCAGGGACATGGCAGTGCAAATAATTCACTGCTCCAACAGAAACAGATCAAGTATTGTCAGCACTATTGAAAACTAGGACTCAATTACCTATCAAAACCCAATATTAGATCGCATCTGGAAATTGTTTCCACGCTTCATAGTCTGGAAAATATGGAAAGAGAGAAAGAAAAGAATCTTCCATTCCCTTTCCTCTCCCCTCCCACTACTTGGAAAAATATCCTCACCCTCATTCGAGAAACAATCAGAGCTAAGCCCTGGACATAGGATGATATGCAATGCAATCCTTCAGAAAGTATCATCATATTGGCTTGGAAACTAAACCTCCCTCACCACCCCCACTAAGAACCCCCTCGTCCGACCAACCTCTCTTGCATACCTCTCTCTTGGTCCCCTCCCACTCAGGGCTTTGTCAAATTAAATTTTTATGGCTCCTCGAAGGGAAATCTTGGACCAGCCAGCATTGGGGCAGTTCTCTGTGATAGTGGGGGATGGATTCTACACATCATAGCAGGCTACTTGGGGATCAACACAAACAATGTAGCAAAACCGTGGAGTCTTATTAAGGGAATCAAACTAGAAATCAGTCACAACATCCATCATCTCATCGTAGAAGGGGACTCCCAGGTGATAATCCAGCTTGTCTTAAAAATCATCCATGTCTCTCACCCCTCAAAAGTATCTCCAAGCTGGAGACTTCTGGGACTGCTGGATGAATTCAGATCCTTCCTTCAACCCAACCTCACTCTAATTCCTTCACATGTGAAAAGAGAAGAAAACAAGATATCAGATCTCCTAGATAATGAGGGAGTAGCCTCAAAGGAGGAGATGATTCAAATGGATGCTAGAATCTCCCCAGCCCCCACGTTGTTGCGCCAATGTATGGATATATCCTGAAGTGACTGCCCCCCTAGGATGGGGTGCCACGTAGATAGCATGCAACCCAAGCCATTTATGAAGCCTTCCTCTACCCTAGCCTTCAAATCTCGGATGGAGGGAAGCATTCAACGTGCTCCTGTGCAAGATGGAAAATTCCCTCACGCAAGTTTAATGGAGCTCTCAGTGCGCCTTGGTGGATGGAAGACGATGGGTACGGGATTCAAGTGCAAAGTCATCTTATCTCCCCTGGCTCTCCTCCAGCTCTCCTCCATTTCCTATGAGTTTGTTATGGCTCATTCCACTCGGCTCATTTTTCGCATTCGTGTTTCACTCCATTCACTCTCAAAGCTCTGCGCTTTCTTCAGCTAAGTTCAGTCTTGTTTTCCTTAACCTCCATGCCTTGAGAGCGTGGAAAGCCCAAGAGGGGTCCTTCTTGGTATAACTATGCATCCAGGAAGAGGCGCCTCTATAATATTTCCTAGGCTTCTTCGACGGCACTAATTCGATGGAATAAGGAGCCAAATTGACCTCCAATGGCCTATGTCGAGGATGAAATTCTAGAAGAACCAATTACGGTGCCACCAGATTCCCTCCTCTACACAGTCCCAGACCCCCAAGACTGACCTAGCACCAGTCTCCCTGCTACTGCTACAGTGCGTTCCATGGAGGGGGCAACTTGTATAATCCAAGAAGAAATTCCTTTCGTTGACCGCCCGGTTGAGCCTCCATTCCCCACCTCATCCATGGTCTGAGATTCGCACTCTCTTTTATTCCTGGCACTAGAACATCTAGAGCTCATCTTCGATACGCGGAGAGACATGATGGAGCAGCTCCATAGACACACTCTTCTTAGCAGTAGACTTGACATCATGTTTGATGCGCTCTCGAGCTCGCAAAGCCAACAATGCTTCCCGACATGCATGCAACCTTACATCTTCATTCCTCACGGAGGCACTTCGAATATCAGATTTTAATGGCTCTTTTAATGATTAAATATCTTAGTCTCTCTGCATTTCCTTTGCAAAAACACAGGGAATTTTTGTATTCCTGGTCATCTTTCTTGTTTTTTGCTCTGTCCATATTTTCTAGCCATGTTCTATTCAGACTTCTCGTTGCATGTTCAGACAAATCTGTCTCAATACTATTCATCCACCTGTTCCGGTTTCCAAATGTTTGGCGGAACAAGTGGGGGGTTTTTCTTTTTTTCCAACTAGAACCGAATGGTGTCGTATATTTCGGTTTCCACTATTTTGGTGGAACAAGTGGCAGGACCTCGAACATGATTTGATATGTACAATCACAGCTATTTTATGAGGAAATAAAAAAAAATTATTTACAAAAAAAAAGGTTATCATTTGTCTTGACATAGTTACCAGTGGAGCTCTAATATTTTGATAAGTTTTTTTCTTTCCATTGTTCCAGAAAGGTATGATTGAATTCTTCGGACATGGAGAAAAAGTTTACAACTCTTGCAAATATAAGTCTGAAAATATTAATGACTGTCGATCACAATTAATTATTAACTTTTGCATCTTTCTAGAAGAGGAGATAAAAATGCATGCACATTTTTAGCCCAAATACCATTGAAATATTAGGGTTCTCACTAAAATTTATATCTATAAACTGGTTTTTCCAGAATTACATGTGTAAGTTCGAGCTCGATCGCACAGATCTCAATAACATAAAAAAAAAATGTTTTGAATAGAACAGGAAGATCAATGTCCTGAAAAGATTGAAGAATTGGATCAGAACTAAAGCATACAAGGAGTTATTGATAGTTTTACCTATTTGCATCATTATGTATGTGACAAATAGAATGTTACACGGGTTTTTATGAATTAAAATGAAAACTAAAAGAATGACGAGGAGTAAATGTTTATATAATTTTTTATTAGACCACGAAATCAATCCATTAGGCTCTTCTAATAAACTTTATATTTTTCGCCTTTGTGTTTAAATTGAATGGGAGTTTATTTAACTACCTTTTATTATTTCGAAAGGGTAGTTACAAAAGGGAAACCCTAACTAATATTGAATAAATATAAAAGAAAGTGTCCAGCCTTGAGAAGGGGATCAAATCCATGGGAAATAAACAAAAGCGTAGCTTTCCTCCGAGCCAAGTCTATAAAATCAGAAAGACCTGTAAGAATTTATTTGAATGAATTTGATATGATGAGAGGATTATTTTAATTGTTTCCTTCACTTTGTAATCTTTATTTTGTTCATCTCATTCATTTTCTTAGTTGTCTTTGACAGTAATTATTTGTTAAATATTTGACACGCTCATTATTTAAATTAAGTTGTCTTTCTTATCTTCATTAAAGTTCTAATTATGTCTGCTTAAATTCATGGTTGATATATATTATCTCATAACGCCTGCACATTTATATTTTCTTTAATGATTATAATAATTTTTATATCAGAGTTTATGTTGAAAGAGTCTGGTGCGCACCTCATTCGACATGGCTTTCACATTGATTATTTAGATTTCTTGAATTACATTTAGATATCTAGATCATGCATATCATTTGATAACACATATTCTTCAAGGTCATTGATATTAATGGATTGTCAACTTCCATTAATATCCTGACTCATTTTTGTTTTATTTTAAATATTACACGCTGGTATTTAAAGTAATCTTCTTTATTTCTTCCATCATCTATAACTTAAGAAATGGGGATTACAGTGCCCTCTCTGATTAGATAGTTTGTGTGATTTGTTATTCAATTTTTTATTCATGTTTACATGATCTTTCCCCTTTTAAACTTTATTTTATTTCCTTTTGTGTATGAGCTTATTGAAAATCATTTGATCAAGGGTTACCCCCTCTGGCTTCTAGATTCTTCCAAGAAATCCTAAAGCGGGAAGAGGTTTCTAAAGGCCTCTTTAGATTCCTTGACATTGTTCCCTAGCCAAGGGAAATTTTGAGGAACAACATCTTTTGGCGTTGTTTTCGTGGATTGAAGTTTAAAAGTTTCTTTTCCCTGGGGTGCGAAAAACTTTAAGTTCTGACTCTTGGTGGTGAACAAGAACATAACAACATGCGTTCAGTTCTTTATAGAAAACCTTTTGAAGAAAATTTCCACCTGACGACTCTACATTTCAGTGACTCCACAAATTTTTAATGGAAAACTTTAATACTTCCATAGTATCTACGAGGTACGCTCCTTTTGATTTGTCTGATATATCTGGTTTTCCTAACGATATGCTTGATATTAAGATATGGGGTAAATGTATTCCTCAATTTCAAGAAGATGATGATGATATTCTTGCTCAGCACTTACAATATTTTCATGATTATATAAATATGTTAGGTATTGTTCATGAAGATGTGTTAGTGAAGATTATAAATGGCTTACAAGTCTTCCTCCTAAGAGTATTTCTTCTTTAAAATATTTGCATTCATGCTTTCACAACCATTGTAGGTTAATCTATAGAGATGAGCTTCTTTTTTAATATTGTTGTAGTGAAGAATCTAAAATAGTACAAAACTCCTATAAAAATGAAGTAGAAAATGAATTTACTAATGAATATGAGCATCAAAGTAGTTGTGAACTTACACAACTAGATTTTCAAAAAGATATGGTTTCTTTTCCTAAAGATCAAAATGAAAAATATAATATTTTTTCCTATATTAATCAAAAGTTTCAAATTATTATTGAATATTTTATAGATACAGAATATGTTGATATTTTGTAAGAGAAAGATATTGATTTATTTACTGTTTTTTCTCACTATTATGATTATTACAAAGACTTTGATATAGAGGATAAACAAATCTTTGTTGAATAGTTCTTCTATGGTCTTAAACAAAGCCTTGGTTTACAAGAACAAGAGGAAGAATCTTTAGAAATTTTAGCTTCTTATAAAAAACAAATTCCAACACCTTCAAAAATTTCAAGAAGTTCACACGAAGATAGGAATATTAAAACACACTCTTCTATAATAAATTATATTCCTGAACTTTCTAAAGATTTATTATGTACTTATGCATTTGACAATGAGGATCTATCTATTTCTTCCCTCTATGTTGATGAAGAGATATATGAACAAAATATAGAAACAAATAATTATGAAAGTATACATGATGATATGACTATTGATATCTTAACATTACAACATAATAATAATTCAATTTTTGATGATGGTAAAGTCCAAAATTTATGTCAAATATTTGATTATCAGTGTCAACCATTTAATGAAATTTGTATTGAAACAAACCCCATTCAAGATTTGGTAGATATATCAAAGAATTGCACTTTCATTGAGTTAGTTAATAAAGAAGAATACTTATCAGCAGAACAATTGAGTGACAATAAGTCTTACATTAATAGATTTATTTATAATAACTTTCAAGATTTACATAATGAATCTTCTGAAAATGATTTTGCTTGTAAAGTTAATGAAGATTGTATTATTGAAAATATATTTTATGACATACATCAATCTTATACTCATAATGATATTATTTCTAAAGACTTATGTACTCAAAAAGAACAAAAGGATCATCTATTTTCTTAAGAAATAATTGAAGAAGAACATAAACAAGAATCTTTTAATTCTAAGAATAGACATATTTCTTAACTTGCAAGTGATGAACCTATCTATGATAATTATGATGATTCAAATGTTGATTCATGTAAGGATACATCACTGCAATCTATTATTGTTGAAGAAACTCTTGTCCCAAATATTGATTGAAAACCAATATGTAAACAAAGTAGGACATAATTCTTCATTATTGTTTTCAGAATCCTATAGCACCTCATCTAATTATGTTTATTTTGATAAATATAGTGATAATGATTTTCAAACATCATCCAATACATTTTCAATAAAAGAATATTTGAATCCACGTTCATTTCCAAATGATTTTAATCATAACCGTTGTTTAGAAATTTTAGTTCATAAAGTTAATGATCAAAATAAATATCAAATACAAAATTGTTTACTTCATACAAGCATTGAAAAACATAAAACTTCTCAAGCATCATCTTTAGAAATTTTGTATAATCAACCTAAGTACGATAATTACGATGATTTTTAAGATTATCATGTTGATTTCCTTAAACATGAAGGAAATATTTCTCCTTTATCATTAACAGAAGTTTCTAGTAGTAAATCAATCTATGTTAGTGATGAAAAACTATTGAAAGAACAAATTGTTAATCAACAATCGATTGAAGATTTTGAACAAGAAAATGAGTGTAAGTTTATTGATGAAGATACAAAGGATTTGATACATAACAATATGTTTTATAATGATTTATTCTTTCCTTTTATTCATGATTATGAAACTCATGTAAAACTTAATGAATATTCAAATACTTTCACATGTGATGAGCAACTTAGTAGTATTGGTATTATACTAATGCTTTCTCATTATTTTAGCATACCATATGATAAGAATAGTGTATCTCAATGTTTACAAGAAAATGATTACATAAAGGATTATCTTGAAAACTTTTGTCGAGGACAAAGTTTTATAGCTAAAGAAAATACTGAAAAAATTTGAAGGCATGGTAAGTGAAAGAGACATCCTACAGTGTTTTGAAGGAGAAAAAGAGATCAACAAATCCATAGATCAAAGAGAGAGATGCATGACTAGGAGCAGTTTACCACTTCATGAGTAAAATAAATATATGCCTATATCTACCCTGGTGAACCAAGAGCTTCATGGTAACAGGTTTGAAGATCCAATTAGAGCCTGGTTGGAGTTTGTTCTATCAGAAACACCTATTTCTTACACAATTTTAAATGCATTACAAGTGGACTGTAAGTATGAGTTAAATATTTAGGTTGGGTATCATCTATTTGAGTTGATTTCTTTATATTTTATTCAATACCTTGATAATTTTCCTTTTGTAAATAAGATGATTTCATGGTTACATTGGAAATTTGATTATACCTAACCCAACTACTTTTGATTGGTTAGGGTAGGAAAACATGTACACAAATAATATTCTTATAAAGAATTGACATACTAGTTTAGATATTGTACATATTCTTATACCTTTGTTTTTACTTTTTCAAAACATGATTAGTTAAGACTTTAGACGAAATAAAATATAGTGTGGGATTATAAACCTTTCCTCTCTCATCATCATATAGTCTTGGTTTCAATGATATCCTTGAGTGATGACTTTATCCCTAGTATGTTGTCATGCTGAGATTGGTTAACATCTTTAAAAGATTTATTTTCCTAGTAATTAGGTAGAAAGGTTTGTCCTTTTTGTAATCAGGTCCTAGGAACTTACTCGATTGTCAAAAATTGTGAAATTGGTCATCTTAACTACTCAAAGTTCCACGGCATACAAACATTAAATAATAGAAGGTATATGTAGAGATATGGTGTTAAGTTTGTAGGTATGGACTTATTTAAATGAGTATATTTTCTTACGTGAGCATACCAACTCATATTCACTAACAAGTATCATCCCTTGTGTTTTAAATCAAGTTGATTGTCCCCATATCTGCATGAACAAATATTTTTTCAAATAAAATAACATTAAGTGAGAGAGATGGCGAAAGGAAATTCAGACTGGGAAATGCAGGTACCTCTGCCAGGGCTATGGACACTTGGTGGCAGAGGAGTAAGGCATGTGATGTTGGGGTGTCTCTGTTGGGGCTATGGACACCTGCTGGCAGCAGAGCAACACTGAAATACATGAGAGGGTTCTTATATGTATCTTTACTCTTATACTCCATCATTAATAAGTCCCCTCATACTTTCCCCTGTTTCGACACATTTGATCATGTTATCAGTAAATGAACCCCATCAATCATTACTTTGAGTAAGACAGAGAAGAACTAGAGAATTGACTTCCTAGCCTAACCTATTGTGTCTTATTACTTTAGGAAACATCTAAGTAGACTGAAAACGTAGTTAAGCTGATCTGTATATTTTATAACCATACACATCGTCGCAATATGCTTAGATATTAGTTGTCATCAATTTTATCATTCTTACTATAGATTCATTTATATTGAGAGAGGAAAGATTTATTTTCTGGCATTGTGCTTTATTTTCTTGTATTAGAGTTTTAATTTGTGTATTAGGATTATGTCTTTGCATTAGGGTTTTGCATTAGAGTTTTGTCTCTTTTCTAGTAAATAACTTAGAGAGTTTGTGAAATAAAAGAATAATTATTTCATTTGAAATCAAAAGAATCATTTAATTAAAGTCTGCAAGAAAAAAATGATTTACATCTTTACAAGCATGCTTTCTATATGTAACTATGTGATATTAAGGATCTTTTCTATCAAAACACGAAAATACATGACTAATTAATTTTATTTCTAAGAGATGTATATGAATATCTACAAAACAAATATGTTGTACACTATCACAAGTATATACTTGTATTATCTATGGATTATTAGTCTTTTCTTTCAAATGATTAACATGTATGACTAACTTTTGTTGCTTGCAGATTATCTTTCCAGAATATGTCAACCCTTATAGGTACCAATTTGCAGGAATAGGAAGTTGGAATGTGATGATAAAATAGAGAATTATTTTCAGGATGACATACGACTCCACACCCAATGATATAAGGCATATGTCTATGGTTCTCGGTGCCTCGCTGGGAGACACCATCCCCAATTGGAGCCAGAATGTTGTAAAAAAAATAGGTCCTATCTTATCTTACAAAGGAATATGAGCTCTTCCTAATTATCTTCTAATTTCGATCATATTTTTGGAATTTTTGGATTTAAAGATTAATATTATAATACCAATAGTTGATTTTCTGTAGATCTAATCATCCGCTAAATCATTGACCAAGAACTCATATTAACCCTCATGCTTAAAATTACAGACCTTTTTAAAAGCACCCCTTTTATGTGATAGATCCGACGGTTCTAAATTTTTCACAATCAACGGTTACAAGGCATCATCAGAGTTGAACTTGCATGTGTTTTAAACCCGTGTTTGGCTCCCAATGGATCGAACGGTGTAACACCATCAATATCTATGACTTAGAACTAATTCATGTTTGAAATTTCTCACCTTTTAGAAAATCTCATAACATCTGATGGATCTAACAGTTGTCCACGTTGAGATCGGATGGTCATTTTTCTTCTCAGACTGGATATGCTCGAAGTTTAAACAAGTACTTGTAACCCACGATAGTTTTGTCACCCACGATAATAAACTATTGAGACATGGAATCCACTAATTACTAAATTTACAACGCGTTAGGTTAGTTATTAAAGAATTGTATTCTCTCGCCTTCATTTTGATTTAATTATGCATGTGTCAAACGTCAAATAAATGACAGAAAAGGTGGCGGGTAAGGTTATCATTCATCTTGACATAGTTATCAATGGAGCTCTAATATTTTGATAATTTTTATGCCCACCATTGTTCCAGAAAGGTATGATTGAACTCTTTAGACATGGAGAAATTTTTTACAGCTCATGCAAATATAAGTCTAAAAATACTATTGATCGTCGATCACAATCAATTATCAACCTTTGCATCTTTCAAGATTTAAAGAGGAGATAAAAAAATTACATGCAAATTTTTAGCCCGAATACCATTGAAATATTAGGGTTCTCACTGAAATTTATATCTATAAACTATTTTTTTCTAGAATTACATGTAGAAGTTCAATCTCGATCGCACAGATCTCAATAACATAACAAAATTTGTTCTGAATAGAACAAGAAGATCAATGTCCTGGGAAGATTGAAGAATTGGATCAAAACTAAAGAATACAAGGAGTTATTGATAGTTTGACCTCTTTGTATCATTATGTACGTGAAAAATAGCATGCTACATGGGTTTTCATGAATTAAAATGAAAACTAAAAGAATGATGAGGAAAGTTTTATTAGACCATGGAATTAATCCATTATGCTCTTCTAATAAACTTTATGTTTTTTTCCTTTGTGTTTAAATTAAACGTGAGTTTATTTAACTACCTTTTATTATTTCGGAAAGGTAGTTACAAAAGGAAAACCCTAAATGATATTGAAGAAATATAAAATAAAGCATCCAGCCTTGAGAAGGGGATCAACTCTGTGGGGAAGGAACGACAGCGTAGATTTCTTCTGGGCCGAGTCTGTAAAATCATGAAGATATGTAATAATTCCTTTGCACAAATTTATTATGATGAGAGGATTATTTTATTTGTTTCCTTCAATTTGTAATATTTCTTTTGCTCATCTCATTCATTTGCTTAGTTGTCTAATCATTTCATAAATATGATTTGAAAGTAATTATTTGATAAATACCGGACACGCTCATTATTTAAATTGTTTTCTTATCTTCATTAAAGTTATGATTATGTCTTCTTAAATTCATGGTTGATATATATTATCTCATGACGTTACATTTATCTTTGCTTTAATGATTATAATAAATTTTTTATCAGAGTTTATGTTGAAACAGTCTAGTGCGCACCTCACTGGACATTGCTTTGATATTGATTGTTTATATTTCTTGAATTACATTTAGATAGCTACATCATGCATATCATTTGATAGCGCATATTCTTCGAGGTCATTGATATTAATGGATAGTCAACTTCCATTAGTATCCTGACTTATTTTTGTTTTATTTTAAATATTACATGTTAGTATTTAAAGTAATCTTATTTATTTCTTCCATCATTTATAGCTTAAGAAATGGGGATTACAATTCCCTCTCAGATTAGATAGTTTGTGTAATCTGTTATTCATTTTTTTATTCATGTTTACATGAGCTTTCCCCTTTTAAACTTTATTTGTTTCCTTTTGTGTATGAGCTTATTGAAAATCATTTGATTGAGGGTTACCCCCTCTGGCTTCTGGATTCTTCCAAGAAATCCTAAAGCAAGAAGAGGTTTCTAAAGGCCCCTTTGGATGACTTGACATTGTTCCCTAGCCAGGGAAAATTTTGAGGAACAACAATAGGTTTTGTGCTAAACAAAGAATGTGAAAAACTCCATTAATCCCCTTTAGTAATCCATAAGCCACGCACTCTGATATGCATAGGTTTCCAAATTTGCAACAAAGGCGTCTCGACCATCCTCTTGAGAATATTTTTCAGACTCATCATCAGAATCATTCTTTTCCTTCCTATTCTTCTTCTTCTCTTCCTTACAATACCTTATGATATTCCCAACCTTGTTGTAATTTCACAATTTTTCCTTGGAATTTCTAGGACAGTTATGTCTTCCATGGGATTTGGATTATTCCCTTTTATCTCTTCTTTCCTTTCTCCTCCTATCTTATGTAACACCCCTCTCTTGTGAGCACATGTTATTGAATTATTCTATGAGGACACTTGTGTCCAAGTGATCTGGTTATAGTATATGGTTATCTTTTTCGCTTATGAATTCTTATGATGATGTGATGGATTATGATTTATGTTGTTTAATATCTATGTATTGACAGATGTTATTTACGTGTTTTCCCTGAGTGTGTAGGACACTTGACGGATTGTGGATGTCGAGGGCATAAATGGACTTCCTTGGACTTTGGATTGAGTCAGGGAGTGGATTGTATTTGTTTGAGTATTTCAGTTATGCATATGTGACATATGATCGTTTATAATATGATTTTATATATGGATCGTTGACAGTGTTTCATTGATGGATGCAGGATTACAATTTCTTGCTAATCTGACTCACATAAGGAGTAAAGGGGCCATGGACATAGACCATATATTGAGGGAGAGGTGTGGCAACATCCATGTCACAGCCTATTAGCACTCCCACCGTGGCTCGAATTGTAGGTTAATGATTACCTAGTTCGAGAGGTCCATGATGTTGTGAGGGAATACTGAGACAGTCGCTCACAAAGATTTATAAGGGGCACGCAATAAGTCAGGGTCCCTATTTCTTAGAAGCCCTTAGTCTCTCACAAGGTCGCCTGAATGGAGTGTTGACCACAAGGGTTGGACAACTACCAAAACCAGTCAAAGGCGAGTGGAGCCCTTGGAGCACGTAGTCTGTCTTCAAGGGCACGTCATGTAATTTAAAGTTGAATCAAGGGAGAGTGGAGCACGGAATGCATCTTGAACGGCACGTCACGTAAATAAAAAAATTGATTCAATGAATCTAGGTGGCCTAGAAAACCCTGAGCGAATAACTAACCTTGTAAAATCTTGAGTGTTGTCGGATCAATCAATCAATTAATTAATTAAGGATTAAATTTATTAATTTTAACTCATATAAGATTCTAAGCCTTTGCAAATAAAAATTAATTAAGCCCAAGTCTAAGTTAGTAAGATGACTAAAAACTAAATTTATAAAATAAATAATGAGGAGATGAAGTAAATCAATTTAAGAAATCAAGGAAAATAAAATAAATCTAAAGATTGATTTAATACACATATGTGCAAGTAATTACCAAATTGGAATTTAAGGTAAGAATGGAATAAAGCTAAAGGAATGTGTACGCATAGAAAGGAATCTAGAGTCTAGTTAACACTAGTCTAACTAGGAGAAGATTCATATTCTAACTCAACTCAGATTTACTAAGGCGTGAATCATTAATTGGAAATAAGGGGAATAAAGAGACAACTAGGATTGATTTAAGGAGTGCTTTTAGGAAGGGTGAGGGAAATTGAATTGTAATTAAAATAAATTATGGAATTTTCTTTTGCAACTTATGGAGAGGGTGACAAGTGTATGGGGGAAGTAATTCCAAATTATCTAATTAAAAAGTGAATTAAACGAGCAAGTGGGAGTTGTCGTTGAGGAAACTCCTATAAAAAAAAATGCTTTGGATGAGAGTTGGACACACTATTATGGGTAAAGTTATGCGAGTTGGACACACTGTTATGCTGCAAAAATTTTCACTGGTTTTACTTGTGAGAGTTGGGATACTCAGCGTGAGAGAGGGTAGTGGCTCTACCTTGCAATGTGAGCTGGGAGCTAAAGAATTTCTGGTTGGGTGTGTGTGAGGCTCATTTACGGCTCAGAGGCTAAGGGGGAAGAAAAGTACCCCTAGCGTTGGCTAGGAGGTAGCGTTGGCTAGTCATCAATGATTTAATGACTACTTGTGTAAATTCCATGTAGACCACCTTCCCTACTTCCCCTAGATTGATCATAGAGACTATTCCAGATTTTGGATATGAATGGTTTGGTTGATGTTGCACATTCCTTCCTCGTTTTTCTTCGTGCTAAGGCGTCCTTAACTTTAGCATACCTGAGTCAGACTGAATCCCTGCCAAATTGATGAACTCAGTCTTCCCTCTACAAAAATGCAAAAATGCAAGGTTGAAATTAAAGTCTGATTGATTTTTGGGGGTTCTTAGTCTCTGATTTTAATATACCGAGAGGTGCGGTTGGCTCTCCATTTGAGTCTGCAGAGTTGTTTCTTACTAGGCGGAGTTTGAGTTTGGTAGTTGTTTCTCTTTGAGTTGACCAGTCGTTTTTTTAAATTAGTAAGTTGAGTTGGTAGTCGATTCTCCATATTGGGTTGCCCCGTCTTTTATGAATAATTCGAACCTTCTACTTGACTCTTTTTTTGGTTTTCCGAGATGATTTTCTTTAGTTAAACTTGTAGTACTCTCTATTTGGATTGACAAGTTTTTCTTCTTTAAGCTGCATTTTTCCTTCTCCTGGAACACCCGACGTTCCATAATTTTCTTGGGCGATTTGCTGGGATGCCACTCTGCGTATCCTTCCCTTAATCTGCGTTTTTATCTCTTCCTGAAATACCCAACATTTCACATAGTCCTTTTGCGTTTTGCATGGAAGACCTCAAAAAATTTCATTAATTACACCTCTGCGATTGCGCGGGGTTACCCTGCGTTTTCCTTCGTTCTATCTGGTGATTTCCTTCACGTCAACACCACCGCAGTTTACCACTAAATAAAAAATTGCATCTCGGATTTCACTCGCTGGGAGGGGTTCAAACTCTGGAAAATGAATAAAGGCACTCGGCGCCTCCCTTGACAGTGAATTACTTGCATCTTTAATACCTTAGTAAAATCGCAGAGCCTTACCCTGAGCGTTATTCCCATGACAGCGAATTGCTTGCATCTTTAATACCTTTGTAAAATCGCATTGCCTTACCCTGAGCGTTTTTCCTTACAGCCATTTTATAATTGCACAATTGTATAGTTGGGCGTGGAGTTGAATGCATTGCGTTTATGCTATTTTTCATTTACTCCTTCTATGGATGTGTAAAGCATCTTGTCTTTCAATTTTTGTATGTTGATTATTGTTTTAATGGGTAAATTAGCTTCTGAAATCCTTAACTAGTTGCTCAATAAGATTGGGACCCATTATTCCCTTCTTGGAATATAAGTGAACACTTGGTTTGCTTGTATGTATTATTATTGGGTCTCTTTAATTCTTCTAATGGGATTGATGAACCAGCTTAAGTTCCTTATGTTATCATTAAAAGAACCTTAATCTTCTTAAAACTCCTTATGAATGGACCTAAAAGTTAGCATGTGAACATTAATTATTTCTTAATTATGATTTGATATGTGTAGTATAAGTTCAATAGTAAATGGTAATAATTTTATAATTTATAGTTTTGATAGGGTAGAGTAAGGTGACGTAGGCAGATTGAAATATTATCTGGTTCACAATGTGATCAATGGTTGAATAATTATCTCAGGTAATCCTACCAATCACATGAAATTATTCCACTTAGACATAACTGCTCTATTCTGATCTATGACAGCTCCAGCCTTAAACTATTGGGCTATGCCACACAGAGATACTTGCGGAAAACATACACATCTATATAAACATAGAATGACTATTCTACATATATATAACATAATAACGTGGAAATAACAGTAAGCCTACACATGCAGCATATACAACATATACAAGCGATACTCATCAATTAGAACATATGTACCATTAAACAGCTTGTAAATGTACATAAAAGTGGTCCTTATCTTTTATTAGAAGACCACCAACTACGTGCAGACCTTCCACGAACCTCCCAGCCGTAGATCATGCTCAGCAGTGGGTCACCCCCGAGCTGGGACTAAGCTCCACCCAGGGCAATGAAATCCCTAGACTAGGCTGAGGTCACAGGAAAATTGCACAGAGCAACCAGAAGGATTCTCTCCAAGAGCCTTCTTACACCCACTACTCACGAACTCTCATTCCTCACATGCATGTTCCACCTAGGAGTATACACCTTCACAAGAACAGTCCATCGGTGCTTCACCTCCCTCTCTGGGTCTCGGCAACAGGGCGGATCAGGAATTCTCAGAGCTCTATAACTGGTGTTGGACTCTCTCTGGGAGAAAACTACTTCCTAGCAAACTCTCTCACCTGGAGAGAGTTTCTCACAGGCCTGACAACCTGCCTCTTCAACCATGGGCCTGACAATCCGCTTCTTCAACACACTCCTCGACTCAGCTCCAGCTAGGTGAGGACAACAGTAACGGTTCAACACTCATTCACACAGGAATGACAAAAGGTAGCAAGCCACACTTAGTCCAGGAATTGTGTGGCCACAACAGCCCACAGTTACGACACCACACGGCTCAGACAAATACAGAATACCTGGGTTTCACAGAAGACAAGGCTCAATCCGCGGGTTCTCACTGGATTCAGGATGCGTGACTATGTTGAGGTCAAACAGGTTAGGTGGCGGATCAGTCCACGGGTTTTTACCACTGGTGTCAAGGTATGCGACCAGAGAACAAAACACAGAGGTCGAGTGTAGAGCTCTCGGGTTCAGACTACGGATGGAAGAATTGACAGAGAACAATCTCCCCATGAGGGTTTCCTGTGCATGGGTATGCAGACGCAGAGGCAAATGATTTAGACACCCCCGATTACAGCAAACTCAAGCAGAGGATGACAGAATGGGAATTGAACCCCATAGCGTTGGCTTTCCCAACTATAATTGCATGCGCCCAGGTTGACACTTTTCTTCCTGGAGCTGCATGCACTCCATTTTGCATACGTTCATTTCCCAGGAACTTGGGACAACACTTGGTCAATTGACCACCTTAGCCTTTTAGGAAATAATAATAAATTATTATCCCATTTAGAGGTAAGCCCCCTAGCTTAGCCCCTAGGCACACACACTTAGCCTCCTTATCAGAATCTGGACTAGGGGTCAAAATTTAGCCCAAAAATGAAAGTGTTCAGAATCGATTAAAAACGGACAAGTGCGTAGGTCTCATCCTCATGAACCCAACGCACTTTGAACGGGTTCAAACGGACATCGGATGAGTGAGATATCGCGTTCTGTTCGATTTGTCAAACAGGCAAAAACATTGTTGACTGTACAGTCCATACAACTGACGTGGCAGGGTCATACAGCTGACGTGGCATGAGGCTAACGTGGTAGGTGATGAGTTGGCAGATAGTTGGCAGGACACGTGGGTGAATAGATTGCTGACACATGGCATCATTTTGACAAACGGTATGGTGCCACGTGGCCTAGGCGTGCGCTTCCACGTGGCACCTTGATTTGTTTGTTTAAAATTATGTGGAGTATGTGGGGATCGAACCCCGAACCCCCCCCATGGTGCAGAGTTTTAGAAAAGGCCGCCCAACTGGTGTGTCATACTTTGTTTCTTATCATATATATGTATTGATATATATTTAAAGTCGCTAAAGTTAAGTTTTGGGGCATTGTCCGGGCTGGGGCTTAGCCCCAACCCCCGGTCATAGGCGCATTACCATGTGACCCAACTCCACACGTTATTGCGTGTGTTTTCAAACTTACTTTTTAAAATGGTTCTACTCCATATGCGTGACACTTGTCAAGCCCACAAACCTCTTTGCTAACAGGCCCTTTTTATGGGCTAGGACGTGGCCACATGGCCCCCCATGCGCCTGTTAGCGTTAGAAGTCACTCCTGGATTGCTTGCAGGAGCAGAGCCCAACGCCCATCAGTTTTATGTCACGATTTGTTTATGAAGGGTGATCAAATGGAGATAACGGCTCTAGGAGGTATCACTCTAACTCAGGGACTGA
>ML779140.1:1707773-1730719 GCA_009831015.1 Picea engelmannii | reverse complement strand
ATTTCGGACCCCCCCCCCCCCTTGGTTAAAAGCAGAACACTAGGGGGGGTCCGGAATGCTCTGTGCGCTGTAGATCTGGGCGCCACGATCTGGACCGCTGATAAGTGTAGAAAATATAAATCATGAGCGAGAAAAAGGATGTGTCGGGAAAACTTAGGATAAGTGCATTTTATGGGTTTTTTCCAATTTTTCACATAGACACCACCAAGGGGACATCATCTAAACTATTCTTAGGCAATGGATACATGGTGTAGCATTTTCATCAATCTGGTTTCATGGGTGGTGAAGCAAATGAAGCGACTAACCTACATGCTAACCTATCTTCCTAGGACAATTAACCTAGATTAAACTGTTGGGTTAAGAAATTACTCTACCTAAGGGCTATCTGACCAGGATTAGACAGTCTGGTCAGATTTATTCACTACTCTAACCTAAGGGCTATCTAACCAGGATTAGATAGTCTGGTCAGATTTATTACTAACCTAGCAACATTAAATTTAAAAAGAACTTGGCCATGCTTGAAAGGTATGGCCAAGTTACTATTATTGCATGGGGCTTTTCTTTTCAATTCTTTTATGCCCTCTTTTCTTTTTTCTTTTCTTTTCTTTTTCTTTTTCTTTTTTCTTTTTTTCTTTTAAATTATTTGCAGAATGAAAAATCATTTGTCAATAAAAACACTAGTACAGATAATATCCAAGTCATCAGTTGATTCCCATAATTTATGGGGTGATAACAATGGCTCCACTTGGGGATGGTACTTTCCCTATTAAGTGCCAAGAATCCTGGTTCCTGTCACTCTGAACATCTCTTCCTAGTAGCTCTCATTAGTCTTATTCTCGAAACTGGGAAAAAGAATAGTCAACAGCTTAGGGCCTTCTCTTCGGGCTTCAACCGTCTGACTAATATTTCCCACTCAGAAAATGCAAGTGAAAAAATGAAAAATAAAGTGGTATGTACAATGGAGAGAGAGTTCTTCAAATCTTTTACTAAGGTGAGACATAATGTTTCAGCATTCTTCCATTCACAGGTGCTCCTGGCAGATCTGACCCATCGGCGTTGTTTAGCAAGAAAGCATTGTTTCCTCTTAAAGCTTGGATCATGTAAGGACCTGCCCACAGGTTGTCAAATTTCCCATGCTTTCCCTTGTCCTCATTCCTGGCATCCCATCTCAACACCAGATCTCATAGCTCAAAATCATCTTCCTTGGTTCGTTTGTCGAAGATCTTCTTGATGTTTTCTTGGATGACCTGTGTTTTGTTGAAAACTTCTTCTCTAGTCTGTTGCAAATGAATCATCTGGTTGATTCTTCTCTGTGAGTCATTTGGCTCAGCTTGCACCTCTTGAAGTAATTTCATAACAGGGACTCCTAGAGAAGTAGGGAAAACTGCCTATGTACCATAGACCAGCTGGTACGGCGACATGCCAATTGACCGTTTGGTGGTCAGTCTATCTGCCCATAAAGCAAATACCAACTTATCGTACCATGATTTTTTGTTTCCTGCAATGTTTTCTTGATGATATTTACCAAAGTTTTTTTTGAATATTCTGCCAACCCATTCCCCTGAGGGTAGTAGGCTGTCGAATTCCCCAAACCAATGTGGTACCGGTTGCAGAAATCTATGAGTTTCTTCGACCGAAAGGCAACTGCATTGTCAGTTATGATTTTTCTAGGACAACCAAAACGAGACAAAATATTATTTTCAAGAAATTTGATAATAACAGAATCAGTGGCTTGCCTACTCGGTACTGCCTCGATCCATTTAGTAAAATAATCAGTGGTGGTAAGGATCCACCGGTGTTGGCCTGAAGAAGGTGGGTGAATTTCTCCAATGAAATCGAGCCCCCATTGCTGGAAAGGGGCCTCAATTGATATAGGTTTCAGAGGTAAAGGAAGGAGTTTCCTTTTGCCTTCAAACAGTTGACACTGGTGACATGATGTTACTTTCTGATGTACATCTGCAAACAGGGTGGGACAGTAAAAGCCAGCTCTGAGTATTTTGTTGGCTATAACCTTCCAGTTCAAATGGCCACCACATTCTCCTGCATGAAACTCTTGCAACACTTTATCAGCTTCATCTTTCAGTAAACAATTTAAAAGAATACTTGCAGGGTCTTTCCAATATAAATTTCCTTCCAAAATACAAAATTTCAAAGCCTTCAACTTTAAAAATCTAGCTTTAGTCTTAGTTAAACCAGGGGGAGCTTGTAAATTTTGTAAAACGAATATAAGGTCTGCATACCATGGAGAGTTGAGAAATACCTCTCGAACGTTTGGAGTCGCCATCTCACCCTGTTCATATGCAACATCTAGAAAATTAATGTCAAGAGCCTGGAAGTTAGATTCAACCATTAATTTAGCAAGGCCTTGGCCTTTGATTAGTTTTGTGGGCTTAATCTCTATATCGTATTCTAAAATTACAGCAATCCATTTTCCCCTTCTTCCATCAGGGTTGTCCTGTGTTAGAATATCCTTTACTACCGCGCTAGGAACATAAGCTATGGTGTGGGAATGGAGAATGTAGACCCTGAAATCCTTTATGGCTTTTACCAAGGCAAAAGCCTGCTTCTCCTTAATATTGTAGTTCAGGGAAGCATCTCTTAAAGCTTCGCTAAGAAAGCTATGGGTTGTTCATACCCTTCACTGTTCTTCTGCAGTAACACCGTTGTTATAGTATGTTCAGAGGCGAAAGAAAAAAGATAAAAATCTTTAGTGAAATCATGACTGATCAAAACTGGGGCTTCTGTGAGTGCTCGTTTGACTTGTTCGAAGTATTTTCTAGACTCAGAGTCCCATTTTATTTTTACGTCCTTTTTAAGCATGTTTGTAATGTTTCGGAGGAGTTTGGCCTGATTTGGAATGAATCTTCGTAGAAAGTTAATTTTCCCTATAAAAGACTGTAGTTCTTTGAGGTTTCTTGGGTGTTCTAACTTTAGTATGGCCTCGATTCTGCTGGGGTCTATTCTGATTCCATCTTTAGAGATGATGTGTCCCAGTAGTTTGCCTTCTTCTAACCCAAAAAGACACTTCTTAGGATTTAAAGAAATCCCAAACCTTCTACATTTTTTGAAAACTCGTCTAAGGTGTCACAGGTGTTCATCATCAGATTTGGAAAACACAATCACATCATCTAATTAAACGACAATAAACTTACCATATTCTTCCACGAAAGTGATATCCATGGCCCTCTAAAACGTGGCTCCTACATTCATCAGACCGAAAGGCATCTTCACGTACATGAAAGTGCCCCATGGTGTGGTAAAAGAAGTTTTATCTTGATCGTCCAGGTGAACTAGGACCTGGTTGTATCCTGAGAAACCATCCAACAGAGATATCCTACTGGACCCGACCACCCTTTGCAGGAGGTGATCCATTTTCGGTAATGGGTAATTATCTTTCAGGGATACTTTGTTCAGATTTCGGAAATCAATACAGAGCCTGATTTCCCCGGTTTTCTTCCGTGTAGGGACTAAATTAGAAACCCACTTAGAGAAACGTAGAGGGACTATGATCTTGGCATCGTACATTTTCTTGATTTCTTTTTCTATCAGAGGAAGCAACTTGGGATTTATCCTCCTAAGTTTCTGCCTAAACGGTTTTTGGTCTTCCTTTATGGGAATCCTATGTTGTATGATGCTGGTATCATAGGCTTTCAAATCTTCATAGCCCCAGGCAAAAACATCTGAATATTCTTTGAATAGCTCAATATATTTAAACTTTTGTTCTGGGGGTAATGATTTGGATAGTTTGACCATCCTAGGCTTCTCTTCAGTCCCTATATTGCAGTCCTCTACCTCTTGTCCATGGGTTTCTATTTTTGGTTTCTTAGCTACATCGTTACTGTCAAACAGATCTTCTAAAGGAACAAGACCTCTAGGTAAAACATTTCTTTTCAACTATAAAACATCGGCATCCATTTCGTCATCCCCTAACTCTTCTAAATCTACTGTATCTACTCCTGAATTTATAGTATTCACACTATCTATTTCAAACTCAAAATTATTTACATTCTTGTATTCATTTTCTAAATCTATATTTGTACATTCAAAATCGTTCTTGCATTGCAGAAAGTCCTCTATCTGATCATCATTTCCAAACACTTGCCAGTACCTGATATTATCGGGAACCGTCAGTCTGCATTTCACCTCAACAGTGTATGGGCGAGTTTGGCAGAAGGGAATCTTGCAGGAGGCTACTGACGTAGCCAATCCGTCGGCCAGAATATTCTATCCCCTCGGCATTACCTGTAAGTCAAACTCATTAAAACACTTCAAAGAATCAAGAACAACATTCCTGTAGGCTCTAAGGTGTGGGTGTTTAGCAGCATACTCACCTTTAATTTGCTTGATTATTAATTCAGAGTGACCCCTTACCATTATCTGCTTAGCACCAACTTTTTTCAACAGCTTTAGACCGAGCATTAAAGCTTCATACTCGGAAACATTGTTAGTGCACTGGAAATTTAATTTGTATGAATGATTTTCTGAATACCTTTTTCTATGATTATGCATCTAGACTCCAGCTCCTGCTCCTTCCTTACTCACAACTCCATCAAAATCCATACTCCAGAAATCGACGGGGAATTCCTCAGTGATTACATTTTTCATCTTTGCTACCTCACCGATTTCTGGACCTTCATCTTGACTAGATACATATCCCATCAGCTGAGTATCTTGCTCTTCTGTATCACCATTATTGTACAAGATGAACAAATCTAAATCAGAATGTGTAGAGTAAAGGGGGTAATTGTGCGGTTTTTCTTGACTACTGACCATGTACTTCATCAGGGTTTCTCTGTATAACCTCCTCTGTTGTCCAAACACTGGGATAGTCGCATAAGACATATCTAGCTGCAAGGTTCCTTTTAACTTAGCTCCCCAAGACTGGGATAGCAACATTCCATACTTAGGCAGGATGTCTGCAACCACCACGTCCATTACCATGCTTTTTGAAGGGATCTGAACCAGGGTGATGCATAGGTCCTTGATCAAACCAATACATTTGACTTTACTAGAGTCGAATGAATGTAAATCCTTGTATGGTTTGGTGACCTCCAATCCCAGTTTTTCCATTAATTCTTTAGGCATCAGATTATGTGAGGCACCTGAATGCAGCATAGCATTATGAAATATCAAATCGTGTATGTTTAAACTGATGTAAAAGGGAGCTACATCACTGGTGTCGTCTCGACCATCTACTTCGGGTCCGAAAAGGAGTTTGGGATGATCGTCAGTAAGGTTCACAGTGTTTGAATGAGTCACTGATCCAATAGTCAAGGCCTTGGTGCCTATGTCAGGTTCAATGGCCAGTGCTTTTATTACCTATGAATGATACCCGTCTTTGTTTATCAACTCTGTAAGTGGGATGGGAATTTTTATTTTTGCCAATTCCCCTTCAAGGCTAAAGGGTGTAAAATCTTTTCCTTGGCTCATCTGTTCTGATTTTTTCGCCATGTTCTTTGGCTTAGAAGTACTCGGCGGGTTAACATGTGAAGCATCAGGTTGTGATGGTCTTTTCAGAATGGTGATGTTTTTCTTCAAAGGAGCGTCAACTTTATTCTTCTCAGAAATATTCTCGGTAGTAGTCTTCTCAGAAGTCTTCTCAGGAGTCTCAGTAGAAGGTTCAAGGGTTTTCTTGGTTTCGACTGTCTTCTGTGTTTCGGTCGTCTTCTTGGAAGAAGTCCCTTCTGTCTTCGAACTCCCTTCTATCTTCTTGCTATGCAGATTGTACTTTCGGTGTACCTCCAGGATAGCATTCTCAAAGGCCTGTTGTTCCGCATCTTCGGTTTCTTCACTTACCTTTGTTTGATTTAGCAGAAAGAGTTCTTGCTCTTCTTGAGTAAGGAAAATGGCCTCGTTGTCGTGAATGCCCATAAGGTTGATGTGAGTGTCCTCTAATTCCTCAATCACTTCTCCCCCTTCATCAGCGTAGTTTTCTTGCAGGGGAGGTCTAATCTGCTGATCTGTGCCCCTCTTCTCTCTTTGATCTCGAGGATCTCTCTATCTGATCTGAGGAGGATCTCTCCTAAAATTGGGGTTATGAATAGGAGGTGCAGGTGTGTTGTCTCTCGGAGGATTTATGTCTGACACATTCACTCTTTCCAGCAATAGTTCCAAATTTCTGACCACAGAATCCCATTTGGAATCAGTGATTGACATGGAAGGTTCTTCTTTGATCGTGACTCTCCTTTCTGACCTTTGACGGGCCCTTTTCGCCAACAGATTGGCCTCCACACTGATAGCACTTTTCTGCATGTCCTCTAGGGTGGCAGCATTTCTTTCTCTTAATTGGTAGTACATGTCAACATCAAATCCATCAGGAAATTTAATCAATGCTAGACCCTATGGGGGTTTAATTTCAGTTGGGATTGCATTGTACAGGTTGTTAAAGCAGGTGCAATAATCTTGTACCATCTCACCTTGATTTCTTTTTATATTTTCGTATTCTTACAGTATTTGGAGAGGGTTTTTCTTTACCTCCCATCTGTCGAGAAAAATTCTTTGGAACACAACAAGGTCAAGAACTGAGGTGGCAGGTAAATATTTGAACCATTTCTTGACGTCTCCTGTCAAACTCTGGGAAAATAGTTTCATTTGAACATCAGCCTCGTCAACTTCTTAAAGGTTGAAATAGTCATTCATTTTATCCACATGTTGTTGGGTGTTTAAAGTTCTGGTTGCATCGAACTATGGAAGTCTAGTTTGATAGTCTTGGGGAATGGCATGTAGTGGCGCCGCCAACACCAAAGGAGCATATCGAGCTGCCATGATGGGTGGAGGAGGTGGAACAACAACTTGGATGGTCGGAAAAGTAGTGACTGAAGACGAGGAGGAGGAGGGACTGGGCGGTACTGAGGTAGTGATTTGTAGTTTAGTCGTGGGAGACAAGACTTCAGGGGTTCGGGGTTGCAACATAATTGGGTCAAAGACGAGTCTAGACACAAAAGTTTCAGATCGTGTTCTAACCAGGCTTCGTCGTGGAAAGGTATCAAGATCAAGGTTTTGAGAGATATCTGGTTCTCCGGAAAAGGAAGGAGATTTATGCAAGGAAGTATGACTCCCTAAGACGGTAGCTAAAGTCTTTCTCTTGAGAAATTGTTCGGGGTTATCTATCGCTGTCAAGGGTTCTGGGCCCGGATGAGATCGAGTGTGAACTTTCTTGGGAGCCAGAACTATATCTGGTTTTTAAAGATATATATTATTTTATTTTTTTTAATTTTTTTTTTAATTTAGTGAGTATGAAAATAATATGTACAAAGTTTGATCAACCTCTAACATTACTTTCTTCTCAGAATCAAATGTTATTTTAGGGGAAAGAAAATGTGAAATTGTCAATTTTTAGTTCTTCCCCAGTGGAGTTGCCATTATGTTAGCACTTGGTAAATTTCTTAGAGGTTGAAACAGAAGAAATCTACAAAGGTAACTTTATCCAACCACTTTTAAAGCTGTGAATCTAGCCCTTCCAGCTTCAGAGAGGGACCTCTCTATATGATTTAGCTTTGTTTTTAACTTGAGATGTTAGTCTAGGTAGAGAAACAGGTAGGTTTTGTTGTAAAAGTGTTTTTGAATTGGTTGAGACAGTCTACAGCTCCATTGGGCTATGGGGTCTGTGTTATAAAAAACATGAGTATAAACCATAAGCATAAAGGAAAAATCCCACAGGGCGAGATAATATACTCACTGGATCTTTAATAGTTTAAATGATGGACAGAAGAAAAGATGAGAAAGATCATTCAACTAAGAAGCAGTTAAGAATTCCTTAATTGAAAACCTTAGAAGATAAACATTAAAACCTTTAAAGTCAGAAACAGGGTATCTAAGATAAATCCTGCAACATACATTACTTTTAAAGATTAGTTTCAGAAAACAATATGGTCACGAAGCAAGAAAAACATTCAACTTAGAGAAAAACGTCACCAGTGAATACACGCAAGAATCCTGTAAAAGTGCTTCCTCTTTATTAATGGCAGATCTCTTTAAAAATAGTTACAGTCTGATAGCGTTGGGGTGTAAAGATCAACAACCCTCAATACCTCGAAAAGTGAAGTATTTATAATTCAAATTACAAACGTTCCTGTCATAACTGATCAGGACATGCTCATTCTATTTTTAGCCTAACTGATTCAACTAATCAAAACTTCTTGATGACTCGGTACAACTTCATGCTGAATTTATGGGGTAGGCCATTGGCGAGGCTCCTGTGTAACCTCTTCTGACTGGACAGGTGACTGGACCTGGACAACTCATATGGTAATCGAGAAGATCGTAGAGCTCCTCCCATCTAATATGACTAGGCACAGTGACTTTGATTAGTCTCCGATACACTTCATCCATTTCCATATATTTAGAAAACGTGGGCTTTGTGAGGAAAATGTATCGAATCTCATGTTGGATATTGATGTCCAACTGCAGGGAATCCATGAATTCTTTGCTAGCGATGCTCCCTTGTATGCCTGAAAACTTCGAATTGTCCTTAGACACTTCATCCAGTCTCTTCTTGTAATCCGGGAGTGTCATTAGTTTGTCATTAATGACCTTCAGACCAAGTAGACCTTTCTTTTGGAGAGAATCAATTTTATTGAAGAACCTTTGTACTCCTTGGTCCATGACCTGAACTTTTTCTTCCAGCTGAAGCATTAGACTTCTCTTGGTCAAAACCTTTTTTACCTCAATTATGGTCTTTGTTCTATCTTTGATCTTCAGTTCTTCTAGCTCTTCTCTGTTCTTAGAATTTAAGAATCTGATGATCTCATTTTCTTGTGTTGGCATGTCTCCCAACTCTATTCTAATCTTCTCAATGGCATTTTGGCTCCTCTGGACCAACTCATTCTGTTCAAACATAATCTGGATCATTGGCTATATTTCATTTATGGACTTTATGATGTCTGTCCATACATTCTCTTTGACTTCAGCCAAAGTCTTCCCTTCCACTGTTTGTTTTTGGAGCTGTTGTAGTTCCTTCCTTAGATGCGCATTTACTTGCTTTTCTTTGGATAGGCTTGTCTGAAAGGAAGTTTTGAGCTCCTGGAGGTTCTCAACTTCTTTCTTAAGTCTACTGATTTCTGTCTCTTGCAGGTTCATCTTCTCCATGGATTTGGCAAGGTCAGTTGTCCCTTCTTGCGGTGTCACTGGAGTTGCATATGGGATTGTTGTTACTGCTGCTGCGCTTGCTCCTGAGATAGGAATGGCACTCAATGGGATGACCTCCATTGGGTTCATTTGTTCTTTCTCTTTCAATAATTTTTCCATCTCAGCTTCCATTTCCTTGAGCTGAGCATTCTGCTCCATGAGCAACTTTAGCATCTCATCCTTCTCACCTTCTTTCTCTGCTATCTCCTTCGCCTGTGAGTCCTCTGTGGGCGGGAGTTTCAGCTGTTTTCTTAAGGATGCGATGTCTGCATTCTTTTTCTTTATCATCTCTTCTGCAGCTTTGACATTTGACGGATCATAGCCGATCTTTAAAACCAGCTCCTCCAAGGTCTTGATTCTGTTGTCCTTCGCAAAAGATGATATATTTTCTAGCTTAAGATGCTTCTGAGCGTTGTTCAATGATACCTAAAATTTTGCTATAGAAGCTGAAGCATGTGCCAATGTGTGGAAAACCATCTCCCCTGTTTGTTTGTGCAGATCCATCTAGTCTGCTGGATGCACGTCCTTCACCTGGAATTCGAAGGTGGCCCTCTTGTAGTCTGAGATCACTTTGGGATCCGGTACCTGGGCTTGGAGGTAGGCCATGTGCATTCTTCCCTTTTCTGTATCAAATGCAAACATCATCCTGTTCTGCGCAGTTGACGACTGCTTCTGAAACTGGGCATAAGTACTGCTGGTGAGAGTCTGGTTCTTTTTCTTGATCAATTCGTATTTCTCAAAAATGCCCAACTTGGGCCCAATTTTGCTTGGCTGAGTATCCAAGGGAGAATCTGTGGATTTCTTCGGTATTGTTGTCGTGATTGCCTTATTCTAGCTCGAACCAAAAGGTAGAATGACGGGCTTGATCACTGGGGTAGTTACTATGGTAGGTGGGACTTCTTGTTCTATTGTCATGCCAGGCATTGAAACTGTCTTTGGCCTCTTGGTGTGCATCTGGAACTCCTTTGATGACACCTCTGTTACAGGTGGAGATGACTCTTGTCGAGGCCTTTTTTCCTTGGGGACCTGAGGTGTGGTAGTGCGTGGCACACTCGTTGAGGGCACCTGCTCTTCCACTTCAACTAAGGTGTCAGGCACCCATACTGTCTGATTTGCAAATTTTTCAATCTCGGGCTTGGACTCATGCACATACGGGGTATTCTTATTCCTCACCTTCATTTCTGAAATGATCCCGCATGGATCATAGTGCCATGGGAAGCTTAAGAAAAACTTCATCTCTCTCAGCATCCAGTCCGCTTCTTCTCCGGCACCACGACTGTTGCAGATAAAAGAACCTATCTGCCCCTTGATGCGCAGCTGCTGCTTTTTCTTCAATGAGACGAAATGAATGTCATCTGAATTCATAATCTGTCTAATATACTCCAATGCAAAGATTCTTACCGGCACCTACTTTGGCAGCTTGTAGGGTGCCAATTCGCACCCGAAAACTCTGATCTCAGTGTGGTTTTGATACAGGTACCAGTCCCCTGTCTTTGCATTGTCTGAAAGATGTAGAATTCTCTGGACCTCGTCATTTATTCGTGGCTCAGGCTTGTCGCTCAGCATGCTTACCACCGGGTGATAGAAAATATCAATGAAAACCTTGAAGCTATACTCTATAGAGTTGTGCTTCAGAAGAGAATTCCATGATGTGACTAGCTGTGGCCTTCCGTCTGTGTCCATCTTCTGCATGGAGAAACTTTATTTGTCGGCTTGAAAATAAACGAACATGTACGCCAGTATAGAAGAATATATGAACATGCCCTCTGTGCCAAAATTCACGAACTGTTCATGAATATTGTCGGCCAAGAAGGTGTTGTAATTGAACTGCCTTGTGGGATTTTCATCATTTGAGAAAATGGATAAAAAACCCAAGATGGGTTCATCTACCCATTGGTCAGAATAGTAACCTAGCAAGGTACAAAGGGAGGAAATGATTTGGTTTCCTTTGGTGGAGAACATGGATGACGGGTAAGGGAGATTTGTGGAAGGGAATTGAGCGGAAGTGGGGAGGAAAATCTCGAATATCTGAGCTCTATGGGGAAAGGTCATTTTCTGATATAACTCAGTGAGGATTTCTAAATTGAAAGGGGACGCAGATTCAGCACGAGGAATTTGCATCATCTGGTCAATGTCTTCGGGAGTGATGAAGAAGAGGACATCTCCAGATGAAGAGACGATGGCCCTATGGTCGGGGATATAATGGGCTTGGAATTTGAGGGTGAATTCGGGAAAGTGATGGACCAGGGGGAAAAGGTACAGGGGAAAATTGGACTCCCAGAGTACAATTTCATCGATCTGATCCAGGAACACTTCCCGGAGCCATGACTGGAGGTCTGAAAAGTTGCAGTCGCAAATGGTATCTTCGATCAATCTATCTTTATCAACCAACGGTATTTTGTCCGGGTCGACAGGAGGAGGAAGAAAAGGATTCTCTTCTCCTTCTGCTGGTCTTGGCTTTGGCGCCATCTCTGCAATAGTACCTGCAATAAACAATATGTTAGTGGGGTCGACTAACTATGGATGAAGGCGACGGGAAAGCAATGGAGCAATAAGAGGTAAGTTATCTGGCGCGATGGACGAATAATGAATGAAAGGGGAAAACCAGTAGTCTTATTGGCACATATTTTGAGAAGAGAGTACAACACATTTATTGAGGATGTACCATACTTATTTTGAAGGTAGTAATGTTGTTTTAATTGCACATAAATCGAGGAGTGATTCTGTGTGCTTTTTTTGGGAGATTGGCACAATTTTCTAGGCGACCATACAACATTTATTACATAGAATTTGTGTTGCATATTTTGGCATGAATTTTGAGGCATCTATACATCAATAAGGGGCACATAAATTGAGGAGATGACCTGTGCACAAGTACAGGAAATTCTGGCATGAATTTCAAGGAGTTTGGTTAAGATTTTGAAGTGGAAACTTGGCACGATTTTCGAGATAAGTCTATATTTAATTTCTGAAATTTATGAATGTTGTAAAAGATATTTTCTCAGAGATTTGAAAATAATAAAAATGCCTCTCTCACTGGTTTTCCCTTTGTGGGTTATTCCAGGGTCAAGTTTGACCAAAAATCTATGTGCATTTATTTTATGAATATGGTGTTGCTGATATAATTTTAATTCTGCATTAAATCTTGTTCAGAATCCTCAAGTTTAAGTTCTGAAATATTGTTTATATGCTTGTTGGAACTTGATGAAGTTTTGAGGAATACTTGGTCATATTTGACCATTTTGGGACTTCGACAACCTGTCAAAGACGAAGCGCTAAGCAAAGTGGAGATTGCGGAAGATAGACCTCCTTTTTGGGTCCTTTTTGGGTTTTGGGTTAATGTAATGGGAAAGGGATGTTGGCCTATGGGTTTACCCACGCTTAGGCCCACTTTTGTAATGTATAAATAGAAGGATAGGAAATGTAAGAAGTAGTAGATGTGATTGCTTAGTGAAATTGGTAGTGCATCTATGTGATGTTGATTAAGTGCTATGTGTGAACTGTGTAAGGCTTGCAAGGCTAAGTGCAAGTTACTGTGAGGTTGCTATAAAAAGCTAAGTTTTGTAACACAAGGAAGAAGGATCTAGCGAGCTGCGCAGATATTTTTTCCTATGCGAAGAAGGGTTTTGGAGGCTTTGTGCTTGTAACAACTTAAAGACGATAATAAAGAATAAGATCGTGTGGGCGTAGCCCCAGGGGGGGGTGAACCACGTAAATATGTGTGTTATGCTCTATGCTTTGGTTCAATGTGTTTATCTTTTCTTATGTTATGTTCTTTGATATATCCACTTATGCTCTGTGTTATCTGCAAAGTATAATAAGGGTTGAATATTGATTAATGATCGATGCTAAGTGCTTGCTAAGCGATATAATCACACATATGTGTCCCAGCTAGGTTGTAGACACTTGAGTCCTGCAACCACCCCTGCCTCTACCTTGGGTGAGACTTCATATGCTTCATAGGTGTTGCCAAAAGGGACGATAGTTAGGGTTTTGTTGGTGCGATGTTGTAGCGTTGAACCTCGGGTCTGCCCCTTGTGCCAACAAATGCTTCTGTTGTCGGGACCTGAAATTGTGATTGTTGGGAACTGAGGAAGAAGAAACTTTGTGCAAAAGAAAGCTCTGTGCGTAGATCTGTTTCCCTAGAGTGCAAATTTTTACTCGATCTGTGAATCTTTGTGCCAGGAATAAGGTTAGATATGAAGAAAGGAATATCATATTTGAATAAAAGAAGCAAGATCTGAATGCTCTGTGCTCTAAGAAAAGTAAAAGTGGAAACTTCTGAAAGAAAGAGGTCACATCTGTAGAAAAGAGGTAAGATCTGTAAGATCTGTGCTCTAATAAAGGTAAGAATAGTTAAAATTTCTTAGATTTGGAAGCTTTGTGCTCTGTAGAAGTAAGATAAGTGAATTTTTTTGTTTCTAAAGCATGGATCTAGGTATGTTTGATAGATTATGTCCTAGATTAAAAACTAGGGCATTAATAGATGAAAGAAAGTTTGATATGAATAGATCTGATAAGAATAATGATAGATATGTTATACCTATGTATAGAAAGAATGTTTGGACTAACAAATGGATGAAGGATCCTAGAAAGAATTTTTTGCAAACTAGCTACCATGATCCTAGTGTGCAGCACAAAAGAAGTTGGGGATCATTTAAGAGAAAGAGAAGATTGACCCTATGTTATAGTTGCAGAAAACCAGACCATCTAGTTAAGGAATGCCCTGGTGGAAAACCTAGTTGTCTCTATTGCAAATCTTTGGACCATGAAGTATTGGATTGCCCTAGAATGATTGCTAAGCTTGAAAGAATGAATTTGCATGAAGAAAACCCTAATACAACCCCAAAAATAGTAGAACCTTAGAAAGAATCAGAAAAAGTATTAATATAGATGAAAGAAACTCTGAATGGGCATAAAGACGTCAGTTTATCAAAAAATTTCAAAGAAAAAGAGAAAATCAAAGTAAGAATAAGAGACTTCAACATAGACTGTGTTCTGGATGAGGAAACACAGGTGAATATTATGACAGAAAGAACTTGGGAAACTCTGGGAAAGCCTGCTATAATTCCTTCATTAGGAGGAATAAGCTTGTTTAAAGGAAAATTGGTAACCCTATGTGGAATGATTACCTAGATATCTCTGAGCATCAATGGAACATCGGTAGAGGAAGAATTTGAAGTTATCAATTTTATTGAGAACAACACCCCATTTTCGGCTTTGTTAGGAAAAACCTAGATTGAGAAGACCAGATCCGAAGAAATGAAGTAAAGCAAACCCTAGAAAAGAAGAAGCAATACCTAATAGATTTTATGACTAGAAAGATCGCCTACTTGATGGAAGAACAAGGTAACATGTCGAATCTATTTGACACCAAGGACTTGGATGTCGAAGTTGTAAGAACACTAGAAGAACCACAGAGGACTGAAATGAATGTTCCAGACAATGAAGAAGTATTTCCCTTGAATCCGAAGAACGAATATCGACAACGCGAAGTGACTATGTCTGAAGAGGATAAGAATCAGAATGGGAAAAGGATCACTGAGACGGAGCTCACTGGGAAAAAGGATAGAAAGCTAAGTAAGAAGAAAGCCCAGATTGAAAGACTAAAGAAGATTCCAGAGGGAGCCCTGCAGAAGGAAAAATTGCAGAATTTGAGCTTCGTCGAGATAGCAAAACAACGACATAGGGCACTTCGTCGTGGCGAAGAAATATAACCGTTCGACTGCTGCTCCGAATGGGTCGGAAAAGCATTGATGGCTCACTACCAGACCGTCAGAAGGTGCCATAATGGACAAAACAAGAGTTAATGAAGCTTCATACCCATTGCGAGAAAACCGTTACTGAAATTCCTATATATCCCGTCGCACCATGACCGAAGAACACTTTTTCCAATTGATAATTTTGACCTCACAGCCTTGATTAATATTGTCGATCGATCATTATGAACTTACCTTCTACCCTATTACAGTACCTACACTACTTTGAAAACTCGAGATATTGATCTTGAGCGTATATGTCCGACGAATTTAGCACAACTGAAGAATCTGTAAGAGAGGTACTCGCTAGCCTCAGAGCCGAGAGAGTCATGTCGGAGAGAGGATTGTCTACATGTTTACAGACATCATCGACGAGAGGAGTGCAAGCCTCCCCATCGACTTCTCGAGCAGGAACATCCTGAGCCGACGCAGAAAGAAGGAACAAAAATAAAGATGATCTGGCCAATGTAAAGTTGGTTCCATCCATCCTACTTACTTACATACCACCTCTAAGCGGCGTGATCAACAGAGACAGTGTGCCTAAAGATTCTAAGTACACTCTAGTCACTGCGTACCTGCCAAAAGGGGTATGCACAGTTCACGTAGATCAAGATAAGGTTGCAACATTGAAGTTTAGTGACTTCAACCTCAGTGACCAGAAGGTTTATGGCATGCTCCCTCCTTATAAATATCTGATGAAGACAAAGGGAAAGAATTCAAAGATCATCCCCCAGCAATGGACAATGGACCTCGCGTAGTTCACTATGCTCAACGTTATGAAGATACCGCACTTCGATAGACACCAAGAGGTGAATTCTTGTGTGAAGATATTGTTGGCAAGTTACCATGGAGGATACTTATGGTTGAACCGTCGCATAATAGTTGATCCAGCGTTGATCACCCAAATCACCGGGATTAACATGTAGGGCCCTGATTCCCACGATTACTATCCTGGAAAGACCGCAGATCATGCTCTCACTTAGAATATCAAAGAACCCTATGGTGATGTTGAGAAAGGCGTGCGGGGCTACAATGTATCTTCTATTGAGAGTGGTGTGATGTGCCTCACCTGTCAACTGAACGCAGGGAAGTTGGTATGCAAGAATCGACCCATGCAAGTATCCGACTTTGTAGTAGACCTCACAGGGAAGTGTGCAAAGGGACTACAGATGAGCTAGGTGAAGTACCTGGTGAATCAACTAGAGATTGACTGCAGAGAATCCTAGGATCAAGGGCATGAATTCCATTTTAGCTGGATCTTAATACTTATAGATTTTGTTGCATGGGAGCTACTGGAAGGTGAAACCTTCCCGAACATTGACCCTTTCGAACCATTGGCCGCGAAGTTCAGTAAACTGTGGTACTTGAATGATATGAACAAGCAGTGGTAGTCAAATTCCATTTTCCATACCTACTACACCTAGTTGAAGCTCACCATCTAGTCTAAGTCGTGCATGACCCCAAATACTTTACACAGATTTCAACCCTTGATGAAGTTCAGCACGAACCGCCATTTCATATATATTACAGCATGCACTGATGAGCACAAGGAACAAATTCAATATTATTATAAGATGACAGAAGATGAACTAGAGGAGATCACCAAGGAATGGTCGACGAACCTCCTTATTTCAACAAACCCCGCAGAAATGTCAAAGATCGACAGCCCAGAAACTGCACAGAATACACCTGAGCCCAGTAAGAGAAAGAAAATAAAGAAGACAAAGAAGGATGAGGAAATCCAGGATGTAGACAATATATCTGTAAGAATCGCATCCACTACACTAGATCAAGGAGGTAATGGGGAAGACTTAGAGGAAGTCAGACAGAGGCCAGGAGACGAAGTAGAGATCATAAGAAAAGGAAGGGTTCACCTTCGGAACCTTCCTCCTGGAAGAAATCAAAAGCACCCGTGACTAAGCTGAAGACCATGCTCACTCCAGATGACTTCAGTTTTCTCATCATAACTATGAACGAAGACATAGAAGAGATAACAGAAAAGAAGGAAGCTAAGAAAGATACAATATACAATAGAATCGAGATCAAGCTCTAAGGAGTACAAAAATTCCTCCATTTTAGCTGTGCAGTCTCCTCTACGGCCCTGCTAGAAGGAACAACAAAAGAGGGAGATGAACCAGTTCAACTCCGCAAGATTGTGGACACAGTCGAAGTACACCTTCGAAAGGCACAGGAAGAAACAACACAAGCCACCCAGGCCTTAAAACAAGCACAGGAGGAAATCATCAAGCAACGTCGAGCTGTGCAACAAGAGAAGGATGCTATCCAAGTGAAATTTGAAGAAGACAGAGCAAAGATCCAAAAAGAGAAAGAGCATTTTCTCATGAAGCAGATTGGGATTGAAGAAGCAATAAACAAAGAATTTTGCTTTGTGACCGGCTTAGAACAAAAGGTAGAAGAACCCATAGAACGCCAAGTGATGAAGCTTCCTGAAGTTATTCAACAACTTCAACAAAGATTCATGGACTTAGAGCTTCAGACCATACCACAGACCCCACAAGAAGTGTGTGACCAACGAGAAATAACTTCCCAGAGCACCGTAGAAAGGATTAAAGCACTCATTGAGGAATGCAAATAGTTAAGTAGCAGAAGTGCGCAGATATACGAGAACCTAACTGAGAACCCAGAATTGCATAAATTGGATTCGCATCTCCAAGAGGCGAAGTACGAAGCCGAAAAGCTACAGGTGCATTTGAACACCCTGTCATCCATAGAGAGAATGAAGAGGTTTCCAGAGCAACGCACAGCCCAACAAAAGATTCACATGCTTCAGAGTAAAGTAATAGAAGTCTCTCAATGACTTCAACCAGTGCAAGAAAAGGCATGCCAACTGTTCACTGAAGTTGAAAGCTAAGGAGTAGAACTTGAACAGGTTGTGAATACAACAAAACAATGCCTAGAAAGGATGGTGAACGAGGCACTCATCCAGGAGTTCGCTAAGCAAGAGGCAGTAGCAATGCGGCAGGTCGAAGTAGCTCGAGCCAAGCTCGAGGAATTCGAAGAAAAATTGATCAGACCAGAGTGACTCGGGATGAGTCACAGGTGAGTGTTGGGGGCATGTTGGCCCTTGACCAAGTTTTGAGGAATACTTGGTCATATTTGAGCATTTTGGGACTTCGACAACCTATTGAAGACGAAGCACCAAGCGAAGAGGAGATTGTGAAAGATAGACCTCCTTTTTGGGTCCTTTTTTGGTTTTGGGTTAATGTACTGGGAAAGGGATGTCGGCCTGTGGGTCTACCCACACTTAGGCCCACTTTTGTAATGTATAAATAGAAGGATATGCAATGTAAGAAGTAGTAGATGTGATTGCTTAATGAAATTGGTAGTGTTTCTATGTGATGTTGAATAAGTGCTCTATGCGAACTGTGTAAGGCTTGCAAGGCTAAGTGCAAGTTACTGTGAGGTTGCTATAGAAAGCTAAGTGTTGTAACGCAAGGAAGAAGGATTTAGTGAGCTGCGCAGATCTTTTGTCCTATGCGAAGAAAAGTTTTGGAGGCTTTGTTCCTGTAATAGCTTGAAGATGATAATAAAGAAGAAGATCTTGTGGACGTAGCTATTACACATCGAAATTACTCAGCTGGATAAGTGTCGCATGTCCCTCTCAATCACCGTAAGTGTCACATCTTCCCTACAACTTTCGCAAGTGTCGCAAGTTGGTCACTAGTGTCACAAATGATGCTCAGACATACTGCCATGTCGATGACACTAATGAGGCACTTATAACATCTCACATGACTGATTTGAAGGAGGAGAACTGGTTTACTGAAGTCAAATAACTCTTGACACCTGAAAGGAACCCTGAAACAAAGGTTTTGAGGGGGAGCACTTCCCTACTTCAGCCCCATAAGCGTTGGCGCTCCCCTATAAGGCTCCAGGGAGCGTTATAATGCTCCCCAACCCCCTCTGAAGGAGCGTTGCTCACATTGAGAGTGTTGGCGCTTCCCTTAATCTTGCCAGGGAGCGCTACAGTGCTCTGATGCCCCTTTTAAGGGAGCGTTGCCTAATATGAGGCAGTAGTTGGCCCGTTGAGGAGAATAAGGGGAGGATCTTTCGAGATTAGAAGACAGTTGTGCTCGAATTCTTGGTTTCATCAAGAGATCCCTGATCTAAGGAGAAAGTTCCCAACTTGTTCTAAAGATAATTCAAGAGGTTAAGCTCCTCTTAACCTATATAAACAGGCTCTATGATGGTGGAAAGGGGGAAGAACTGAAGTTATGAAACTTATGATCTTGGAGGAAACTTACAGTCAGCCAAAGGAGAGTGATCAATGAAGCTGTTGTTATCTAGGTTGTGGAGCTTTCAGGCAAGGGTTAGACGAAGAGGACTTGACGAAGTTGTCGCATTCGCATCTATGATTGTAAGTACTGTTGTCGTTATTCTCATCAATATGACACACTTGCCCTATTTCTTTCTAGTTTGTGTCTAATGTTACATGAACTTATCATTAATTGGTAGATCTGTTTTCAAGCTAATATCAATAGAGTAGGAAGTGGTCGTATCTTGTTTTGTCCACAGAACTCAGCGAGAAGCAGAGGATTGGAGCACAACTCAGAGCGTGCAGGGACAAACGTCGATAAAAAGGTACTTCCGTCATCCTTCCTTCTCATGTGTTAGTTTAGATAGATTTGAAAGGAAGTCAGTGTCCATGTTAAGCATTTTTTGTCTAGAGTCAAGGTCAAGCTCTAGAGGTGATCTACCTGTCCGCAGGGAGATTTTCCTACAACAGTAGCCCCAGGGGGGGAGTGAACCACGTAAATCTGTGTGTTATGCTTTGTGCTTTGGTTCAATGTGTTTATCTTTTCTTATGCTATGTGATTTGATATATCCACTTATGCTCTATCCTTTCTGCGAAGTATAATAAGGGTTGAATATTGATGAATGATCGATGCTAAGTGCTTTCTAAGCGATATAATCACAGATCTGTGTCCCAGCTAATTTGCAGACACTTGAGTCCTGCAACCATCCCTACCTCTACCTCGAGTGAGACTTCATCTGCTTTGTAGGTGTTACCGAAAGGGTCTGTAGTTAGGGTTTTGTTGGTACGTTGTTGTAGCGTTGAACCCCAGGTCTGTCCCTTGTGCCAACAATGTTGATTATTTATGGTTGTCATAAAACTGGGTTTGGTCATTAAACACTGATAAAAATCAGTGAGACTTGAAACTGGGTGGGATCTGGAATTTGACATGGTATCAGAGATGAGTTGAAGAAAAGAGCAGATTTATATCAACAAGACATAAAAGAGAACATAAGTTACTTCACCAGGCAATATTTTGAAATTTTTATTTTCAGCTGAGAAGGGTCAATGGCTATTGGTTTAAGGTTTGAGGACATACTCGATGGGTCAGTAAATTTTGGTGCTTGGAAGGAGAGAATGATTTTGATTCTGCAGGAGAATGAGTTATGGGACATTGTTGAGAACTCCACAACAAACATAGTGAATGTACCTACAGATCCTACTCTTCTAGCAACCTACACTAATAAGAGTATCAAGGATAAAAGAATCATCCTTGATGCCATCAAGGACCATTTGATTCCTTATGTGACAGGGAAGACAAATGCCTAGGAGCTGTGGGAGTCCTTGACAAAGTTGTATCAAAGTACAAATGAGAACTGTGAGATGGTTTTGAGAGATAAACTGAAAACCATTAAAATGAACAAGGATGAAAATGTGGTCACATATCTTACTAGGTTGATACAGGTGAGATATGAACTTGGAGCTATTGGGGAGGCCATTGTTGATAGTGAACTTGTGAGGAAAACATTGAATGGAGTGACCAAACAATGGGTTTTTTTTGTTGAGTGCATTGTGGCTAGGGAGAATCTTCCCAAGTGGGGACGTCTTTGGGATGACTTTGTTCAAGAGGAAACCTGGAGAGGTTATGTGCATGGTAGTTCATCTACTGGTCATGATGAGGAGAATGTGGCTCTTGCTACCAACAACAAGAAGAATTTCAAAAAGGGTCCTAAGCGAGGAAACAAACCAAAGACTGAAGGTAAGAAGGACATGATTAAAGTCAAGTGCTTTCCATGTCACAAGTTTGGGCACTATGCAGGAAAATGTCCTAATAAGAAGAAGAAGAAGAAAACAGATTCAACATAGGTGGAGGAGTTTTCCACCAAGTTCGATAAGGATTTTTCCTTAGTGGTGTGTCTTTCCACTAGAGCCACTCATTCTAGTGTTTGGTATATTGATAGTGGTGTCTCCCGCCATATGACTGGTGTTCTTGATCATTTGACAGATCTTACACATATTGGTGATCTTGAGGTAGTGCTTGGAGATGACTGGGTGGTTAAGGAAGTTGGTAGTGGGACAATATCATTTGAGAGGGATCCTCTACCTCCCATGTTCTTGAGAGATGTCCTATATGTTCCTAGCTTGAAGAAGAAATTGATTTCAGTTTCTACTATTGAGGAGAGGGGATATGAGGTGTTGTTCTGTGATGGAAATGTGCTCCTATTTCCCAAGGGGTCCAATATCACTTCATTCAAAGTGATTGGGACTTGACATGAGAATTTATACAAGCTCATGTTTCAGCCAGCTAGTGCATTGTATCATACTACCAACAACAATGATCTTTGTGAGCTATGGCATAGGAGGATGGCCCATTTGCATCATGGGGCTCTGAGGATACTAAGGGAGATTGTGAATGGAGTGACAGATTTCAGTATAGAGCACCAAGAGTTGTGCAAGGGGTGTACTTTGGGAAATTACACCAAGACTGCCTTTCCAAGTAGTGATAGCAGAGCAACAAGTATACTTGATCTGATTCATTCTGACGTATGTGGTCCTATGTCTTCTGCATATTTGAGTGGTTGTTTATACCTTGTCATATTCATTGATGACTTCTCTCAAAATTCTTGTATTTTATTCATGAAGACCAAAGGACGGGTCTTCAGTTGGTTCCAAGAGTTTAAAGCTCTTGTGGAGAACTTGACTGGGAGGAAAATCAGAGTACTGAGGACAGATAATGGGGGTGAGTATACCTCCAAGGAGTTTAATGACTTCTGTGTAAGAGAGGGCATAAGGAGGGAGTTGACTGTCCCTTACAACCCACAACAAAATGGGGTTGTTGAGAGGAAGAACAAGGCCATAGTTGGGGCTGCGAGAGCCATGTTTCATGATCAGGGGCTGCCACTTTTTCTTTGGGCTGAGGCATGTTACACTGTAGTTTATCTGTAGAACAGGAGTCCACATAGAGCATTGGGGGATAAGACTCCTAAGGAATATTTCTCTAGGAGGAAGCCTATAGTTGGGCACTTTAGGATTTTTGGATGTCTTACATATTCACATGTGCCTTATGAGAAGAGGACAAATATAGAAACCACTATAGAAAAGGGCATTTTTTTTGGGTATAATGAGACTTCAAAGGATTTCCGCATATAAATCCCTTCCTTAAGGAAGAAAATTTTGAGAAGGGATGTGAGATTTGAGGATTATAGAGCATTTAGGAAGTCACGAGGGACTGAGAGGGTTGAGCAGTCAGCACCTCAGATTCAGGTGAGTCCACAACAGACTTCAGTGACACAGAGTTCAGGTCCAACAACATTGGTGACATCTAGTCCACAAGTTACAGGGCCACAAATGTTAGGATCACGGGTTACTATTCCATAGGTTTCAAGATCGAGTGCTCCAGATTCTACTTCAGGTTCACAGTCTTCAGGTGATGGGGTTGAGAAAGGGGAGTCCCCTCCATGGGACACTACTTCAAAGAGGAGGAAGCCCAAGTGGCTTCATGACACTTTGAGGGAGGAACAGGGTTCAATGGGGAATCCCAGGTAGGCTGTGAGGGAGATTAAATCTTCTGAGATTTTGTAGCTACATTATGATGGTGAGAAACATCAATGAGTCTGAGCCTTCCACTTTTGAGGAGGCTTCTGGCAGACAGGTTTGGAGAGATGCCATTATGGAAGAGTACAGTTCCATCATGAAGAATGATGTTTGGGATATTGTTCCTAGACCTAAGGGGAAGTCAATGGTGACTTCTAGGTGGCTCTACAAACTCAAGTATGTTGCAGATGATAGCATTGAGAAGTACAAAG
>ML779140.1:1676994-1703408 GCA_009831015.1 Picea engelmannii | reverse complement strand
GGCCTTCTTTTCTTCTTATTTCCTCTGAAATTCGACTTGTATCAAATGAATGTATAATGATTTTTATTTATACCATTTATGTCACTTCCTTTTAACATTAGGGCTGACCTGACACTTTCTTATTTTGTAATTCTTTTCTTTAATTATGTTCATGGCCTACATGTACTTCCTTCTTCAATTCACTTTGTCATATTCAAAAATTCATTTCTCATCAACCATGAGGATCCATGTGACGTGCCACATACTACAGAAAACAACATGATGTATACTATCCATCCATGGGTGTTGTATCTGCATGTGCATTTTCCTTCATGTCCAAATACCTTCATCAATCTTTCGGTCCAAAACCCATGACTAGGGTTGATATCAATGACAACAACCAATCTTCCAACAAATACCTTTTCTATGGTTGCTAGATATACCTCGATCAGGGCAGTGATCTCTATTGCAGCACAGATGGGTTGGAAGATCCATCAGATGGATGTGAAGACCACATTTCTGAATGGTCTCATATAGGAGGAGGTGTACATTGAGGAGCCATTGGGCTTTGAGGTGCATGGGAAAGAGTCTCATGTGTGCAGACTGAAGAAGGAATTGTATGGGCTGAAACAAGCTCCCATAGCTTGGTATTCTAGGATTGATGCTTACTTGCAACAGTTGGGCTTCGAGAAGAGTGAAGCAGATCCCAACCTATACTTCATTGTGGTTGAATAGGATCCCCTCATACTCTTTCTATATGTTGATGATATTTTCATTACAAGGGCTAAGAGACTTATTACTAGCTGCAAGGAGAGCCTTGCTTCAGAGTTCGAGATGACAGATATTGGATTGATGTATTATTTTTTGGGATTGGAGGTTTGGCAGGAGCCTGGACACATCTTCCTGGGACAGGGGAAGTATGCTTGTGACATTCCGAGGAGATTCCAGATGGAGGATTTTAGGCCCATGACCACACCCATGATTACTAACTGGAAGAAGCTTCATGCTTCTGAGTCACAGTTGGTTGATTCCACTTTGTATCGTCAGTTGATCAGTTCATTGATGTATTTGGTCAATATCAGACAAGATATTTGTTTTGTTGTCAATACTCTTAGTCAGTTCATGGTGGATCCTAGGAGAGTGCATTGGGTGGCAACAAAACATGTGCTCAGGTATATTTGTGGTATAGTGGATTATGGTCTAGACTATCTGAGAGGGAATGGAGTTCAATTGGTGGGCTATACATATTCAGATTGGGTAGGATGTGTCAGTGACGGGAAGAGTACTTATGGATGTTGTTTCAGATTGAGCTCATCAGTGGTGTATTGGTTCAGTCGGAAGCAAAAGTCAGTGGCTTTGAGTCCTGCAGAGGCTGAGTATATGGGTGCTAGTCAGGCCAATTGTGAGGCCCTTTGGCTTCGCACGTTGTTGGTGGGATTATTTGGTGTGTAGTTGAGACCCACTATGATTTACTGTGACATTCATATTTGTATCAAAATCTTTGAGAATCAAGTTTTTCACGACAGATATAAGCACATTGAGATTCAATATCACTTCATCCGAGATTATGTGCAGAGAGGAGAAGTTGAGCTACAATACATATCTATAGATGAGTAGGTTGCAGACATACTCACCAAAACCTTAGGCAAAGGCAAGTTTGTATTCTTCAGGACAAGCTTGGAGTGGTGAGTAACACCTTCCTCGGTAAGAGGGAGTGTTAAAATGATTAAAAAGTACCTGGGCAAGTGTTTCTCATCACCTAGGCGCCTAAGGGGTGACAAAGTGCCTAAAGTGGATCCTAGTCATTTAATTAAAAGTGACTTTTTGAACTTAGGAAAAGTGGATGACTTAAGTGACTTAATCTCCACCATTCATCTCATCTAATCTCAACCATTGGATGAGATGAACTTTCACCTTCTTGTCATTGAGCTAATTAGGGTAAGGAGGGCGCACCCTTTGAGGGTTGTTCATGCATTTTTGAGAGAGATGGAAATGGAGAGAAGTTGAGCAAACTTAGAGAAGAGATTTGTTGCTAGGGCATGCATTCCAAGGAAAGTTTGGGAATGCATTTCGAGGAGAGAGTACAACAACTAATGGAGGTTGTACTGTATGGATTTTGAGCAGACAGTACAGTTGATTATTGGCACAGATTTCGAGGAGAGAGTACTACACATTTATTCAGGCCGTACCATACATATTTTGAATGTCGTACTACTATTTTTATTGCACAAAAATCGAGGAGTGATTCTATGTGTTTTTTTTGGGAGATTGGCACGATTTATTAGGTGGTCGTACAAAATTTATTACACATAATTCGTGTTGCATCTTTTGGCATGAATTTTGAGGCATCCGTACAAAAATAAGGGGCACAGGAATCGAGGAGTTGACCTATGCACAAGTACAGGAATTTCTGGCATGAATTCGAGGAGTTTGGCTCAGATTTTGAAGTGGAAACTGTAGAAATTTAATGACAATAATCAACAAGCTAATATTTTGTCATACACTTAGCAACCTAGAGATAATTGTCTTGCATGAACTCTGAAATGTCTAAACCCCACATTCATAAATTTCCATAAGAAGAAATACACATTGCTAAGTAATTATGCAGCAGAAATAAACACAATGAACAACATTCAATCACCCATGAAGAACTCAAAAATTTAGGCAAATGCCAGGGAAAACCCAATGAGAGAGAGAGAGAGATCTTATTATTTAGCTTAACTAAAGTACATAACAACAACAATAACACATTTCCAGCTAAGAGAAAAACCACTTACAACACCCAAAAGTTGTCCCAAAATTTCTACCTCGATTTCTGTGCCAAGTCCGTATTGTCGTACGACCCACCCAGAAAATATGCCCCTCAAAATTTGTGCAAACATTCTATTGTACAGACTGTTCTATATGGCCCAACAACAACAAGAAAAATGCTCAAAACAACCTCAAAAACCGTGCCCAGCCTGCCTCGATTTTCGTTCCCTCTTCCCCTTGTTGTACGGACTGTATGGATTCGTATAGTATGGCCTCCATTACCAGAAAAATGACCCAACACTCAAACATAAATTCCTCCTTGGGATTTGTGCCCTAGATCTCTTGAAAAACGTGCCCTTCTTGTTACCCTCTTTCCTCTCTCAAGCTTACTCAGAAATCTCTCAAGCTCATTCCCTCAATGTGTCTTGCACACTACCCAATGCATTCTTTTATAAATCTGAAAATGACATTTTCTCTCCAAAAAGTGTCTTTTCACTTTCCCCAACCCTAAATCCAAAGACCAAGATCTAATCTTGCCTTTGCAAGATCAAGGGCCATGATTCATTCCCTCTAAAATAAATCACTTAAAATATTAAAGTACATTTCACTTTATTACATAAGTGCACTTTATAAAATAAAGTCACTTTAATATTAGAAGGTAAACTTTATTCAAAAGTCACTTTAATAAAAGAACCACTTTGCAACTTTATAAAAACCCATTACAAAGTTAAGTGCATAGTAGTGTCAACATAAGGTAACATCTGCATACAAGACAAAACATGCAGAGTACCTCCCGAGCTTAAAAGCTAATAGAAACTTGGCACGATTTTCGAGATAAGCCTGTATTTAATTTTTGAAATTTATGACTGCTGTAAAAGACATTTTTTCAGAGCTCTGAAAATAATAAAAATCCATATCTCAGTGGTTTTCCACTTGTGGGTTTTTCCAGGGTCAAGTTTGACCAAAAATATCTATGCATTTATTTTCTGAATATGGTGTTGCTCATATAATTTTAATTTTGAATTAAATGTTGTTCAAAATCCTCATGTTTAAGTTCTGAAATATTGTTTATATGCCGAGTATTTATGGCTGTCATAAAACTGGGTTTGGGCATTAAACACTGATAAAAATTAGCGAGACTTGAAACTGGGTGAGGTCTGAAATTTTACAGTATTGTGTGTGGTCATTACATCTTATAAACTATAACTATAGGGTCGCTTCCCTTATAGCACCTCTCATGCCTCCATCCTTTCGTATCTTGTTGTTTTACTAGTTTATCCTTAGTGTTTCCACCTCTTTCTTTAATTAGATCCATCCCAACATTTCCATCTCTTCCTTCCCTTCCTTTCCCCCTATTTTTGTGATCCTTTCTTGGGAATCGTTGTTGATATTCCTTTTCGTAGTCAAGGGCAGTCACTAGCTTTAGTAATCTAGGTATGTAGCTTGTTCCATCTTGCTCCTACATCACCAACTCCCACCTATAGGTAAGCATAGGGACTGCTATTCTACTCTCACTCTCCTATTCCCTTCAACATAGCTAGATCTCCTACACATATTTTCATAGTGTAGTTTCTATTATTGCCATTATACTTACTCATGCTTTATATCATGTTCTTGTTGCATTTTCATGAAAATGGTAGTTAGACTTGCTTACTTGTAATGCCATAATTTAGCTACTATATTGCTTACACAATGGTTAGATTACTACTACAATACAAAGTTATAGGGTCATCACTAGAATTGTCTCCTAAAGTATTTCTCTGAGAAAAAATTCAAGTTTGGCCAACACAAAACACAATACTAACAGGTGTCTCATGATTTGCATAATCTTTGTGTTGACTTTGCATCATCTTCTTCTATGTGTGCTCTAGTAGGCATCATATTAATGATGGAGAATATGATGAAAAATTCCTTATTGTGTCAGCATATCATTGCAAAAAACACTTATAAAGTCCATTTACATAGAATTTGCATCAAAAGTATGTATTTTGCATTTTATTAGCATAGTAGTGTGTTGCATTTATGCTAGACACCATATTTGCGTAGTACTAGCATTATGCTTATGTTTATGTCAAATTTGTGTAGTATTTGCATCATATTTAATTATTTAATTTTATTAGTTATTTAGTAATTTCTTTTTGTAATTACTATTTTTTTTTTAAATTTAAATGTTGTTGAGATCGATAAGTCTAATTTACAACATATTAATCATAAGAGAAAAAACCACCTGCTCTCACACACACACATTTATGGATACATGTTTGTTGCTCTCATGGTGTGATACCCACTAACATTAAATAAATGTCACACCATTATAGCATCAAACATGTATCCATAAATGCAATTATGAAATTTTACCACACTAACAATTAATCAGTTTCACACTACTTAAACAAAAAACCATGTATATATATATATATATAAACAATGATGAAATTTTAAATTAAAACATAAAATGATTGTGCATTTTTTTCTACTTGAAAACAACTAGTATAGTGCCACCTTCCACAAAAATATCAATTTGTATACAACATTATATGAAAAAATATAAAAATATGTAACAAGGCTACTAGGTAGCATATACCTGCCGAATATAATAATGAAATTATTGTTTAAGGAGATAGGGAGAGAAGGAGGCATGAAATGACTAGATGGCAGAAATATTTATTACAATAACATTAGGAGGAGTGAAGGCAGCAATAAGACTTCAAAGTCTTTGGCCAAATGAGATTTGAAATTTAAAATAAATCATTATTTTTCAAAACTTTAGATAAAGAGATGTATATTTTTTGGTCAACCATGAACTAATAGAAAATCAAGCCTAACTCAAAGTTATATACCATGCCTATTGGCAGGTATAATAAGTGCCCCTATATTTAAAAAAAAAAATGATTTCCCATACCTAACCTCACCTCAAACTGCATGTGATAACACAAATCCTTTCATTCACTACATTAAATATTTTGACACTGTACTCTGTAAATATCTTCAAAAATTACTTCATTTGCAAATGCTACTAAAAAATACTGGTTTAATTTTCAATATTATTCCAAACTTTGAAGAAAAAATTGGAACATTAAATATTTTGACACTGTATTGTGTAAATATCTTCAAAAATTACTCTATTTGCAAATGCTACAAAAAAACACTGGTTTAATTTTCAATATTATTCCAAACTTTGAAGAAAAAATTGGAATTTTTTTCTTGAGATTAAACCCAGAGCTATACGAAATGAATATTTTTTTAGAGGCTATTTATTTGAAATCTAGTTAGAAATTGATATCTATGAATCTAGTCAGAAATTTGAAACACGAACAAAAAAAATCATCTTCAACATTATTCCAAACTTTGAAGAAAAATTAAAAAATTTTCATGAGATTAAACCCAGAGCGATTTGACACTGAATAGAAAGCAGGGACTAATTTTTTACCCACTCGCTGAGTCGATTGATCCATTAAAAACATTAAAAACGTTTTTCCTCACATCCCATCAGGAAACTAATGAGTTACCAGTTGATTCAAAATTCCCATCTCAGAATTCAAAATTAATTAGTCACAACTTAGCTCCGGACCGCCAAGCCCGGCAGGGACTGCAGATTCCATCGAAAGCTTAATATAAAATTTGATAATCTTATAAACCGGCAACCCTGGCAGGGAATGCAGATTCCTTCAAAACTTTAATATAAAATTTGATAATCCTATAAAAAAATAGACTATTTAAAAAAAAAATTATTTCCCTTGCATCATGCTAAAATTTTTGTGAGTTTTTTTATTAGATTTATAGCTTAAAAAATCGTTTCAGATTATTCTAAAAGTTTTATTTATTTGGGAGTTTTCTATAGACTTTTTTTGGTTTGATTTTGCTCAAAATCTGGTGAAGAATGGTTGGATCTGCAGATTTGAGTGGCTAAATTTGTATAATCCAAGTGCTTCAAGAGTTTTTCAACAAACTAATTCCATTTATGTATTCAAAAATGCAATTTAAACAACAAAAAATAATAATTCTGTACAAATTTACCACTAGATTCGGACCAAAAAAATCCCAAAACCGTTTAGGAAACGCCATTAATTAATCTGTTTAACTTAATTGTTTGTTTCTCTGTTCTACAGAGATTATGCAAGCGTGTCACATCAAGGGCGAGTAATAATCTGTTTGTTTTTTATGGTGCCTGGGCTACACAGATTAAGAATGCGTGTCACATCAGACGAGACAAAAAAATTCGGATGGATATGAGCGAGGAGCATGAGAAATTTGACTGATCTTCGAATAATTTAAAATACTCGTACAGTTTCTGCTTCTTGACCGACCGACCAGGTAGTTTCCTCGCCGACTTGGCTACTCTCAAGTCAATAAGATATACAAGTAGAGGTACTTCTCACCATATCAGATATACAGATAGAGATACCTTTGGAACTAAGGTTCTACAGTGTGCTACTTCTTGGCGCACGACAGATCCAGGTAGGTTTATATGGTCTCCAATCTCATTCCTTTCAATTCAAAATATAGTTGAATCCCACGATGGAAATTATGGCTTTAGAGGGGGATTTTAATGGGAGTCCTGTGATCCCAGGGGCTTACATGATGGCATCTAGTGGCTCTGGGTTGATTCAACCAAATGGGAAAAACTCAACAACCAGAAATATTAATGCAGATTCAATGAGCATAATGGACGAGGCTCTTTTTGAGCATCTCCCCCTCTACAATACCGCTGAAACTTCATGGTATTCCAGTTCTTCTGAAGACATGGAGACATTTTATCCATTGGATCGCTGCAATATCTCTAATGGCCATAGCCATCCACAGTCATTCATTGTTGCAAATAATATCATCTCGGCGCCCCAGAGTAGCATGTTGTACAGACAGAGTGCATTCGACTCATACTTAAGATCTAATACCCACTCTGTCTATGTTAAAAATGGCAGAGAAAATCTAATGAAAAGATGCTTCAAGTTTCTCAGAAAAATCGAGGCGCAGAAGTTAAATCAGGCTGCCAATATCCAAGAACAGCATGAGTTCGATGTCTCTCTTCAAAACAAGGCTGCTTTTCACCATATGATCGCTGAGCGTAACAGGAGAGGCAAGCTCAAACATCATTTCTCGTTACTGCACTCTCTCCTACCTTATAATTCCAAGGTATTATAATTTTTCAATTGTCTGCACTAATTTTTTTTCAATCACTAGCACAGATGCATCTTATGTCTAGATGATTTGTCAAATTCCTGAAGAACCAAATCTCCAAATCTTATGGCTTCTACTATCCAACCTTAGAATGCCTCTCATGGTGCACTAAATATCAGAATACTGAGCACTAGGTCTTTAATTTTTTTTTTTGTCTTTCTATCTTTGATGGCTGAACCAAATCTCCAAATTTGATGGCATCTACTATCCAACCTTAGAATGCTTCTCATGGTGCACTAAATATCAGAATACTGAGCACTAGGTCTTTAWTGTTATTTTTGGATTTCTATCTATGATGGCTATCATATCTAAGGATAAGATCTTGTGACAGAGAGATAAATATTCAGTACTCGCAAATACCTTCAAGTATATGAGTGAATTGAAGCTCCGAGTGGATGAGCTCGAGCAAAGAAATCACGCCCTGGAAGAATCATTGAGAATAAACATTTCAAAGAAAGAGGGGAGTACCAGTTTTGATCTGAGACTTGAAGAGAATCAAGCAACATTACTTTATAGCAGTGATGAAGTTGTTTTGGAGCAATCCAAGGAAATCCCCAACCACGTAGACATGAGAATAAATGTTCAGATCGACCCACTTTCGAGTCCAACGAGTCTCATGATCGTCCTGCTCGAGAGGTTAAGAGAATTGCAATTGGAGCTTGTATCAGTCCAGTCTAACGTACAACCATTCAAGTTGGAGGTTCGTCTTCTTATAACAGTAATTAAGGTATATACTTCCCCTAATCTAAATTTCTGATAAGTCTAGCACAATCCTTGTTCACTATATTGATGTTCATACCAAACACAATCATCTTAAATTTTTGGGGTCAAGTAATCATAGTGAAGGTTTTGAATCAGTTTTAGTTTTACCATGTAATCTAGCAAAAGGAAACTGCTCAAAGTTGTTGTCTTTGTGGAATATGTTTGGACTTGCACTGATTGAGATTCTTCTATTGGAACGTGAAGGGCGATTTGTTGGAGAGTTCCAGATGGGAAAATGTTGTGCAGGTTGTGAGACGCACTTTTTCTGTGAATGAATAAATGTGAAGCTCAATGCAACTACACACAGGATGTCACTCAGGAACTCCAATAATTGGGGATAAAATGCTCCTGTATAAGCTGTGCTTAAGCTTCTCTACTGGTTCTTCTTAAACAAAATTTGATTTTTTTATGTGAAAATGAAGATGTATATGTGTGGAAGGTGAGGTAAATATAGGAGAAATGTATTTTCTTCTCAAATAAAATTTGATCTTTTATGTGAAAATGATGATGTATATGTATATATGGGAAAAGAGTGCAGATAGTTCATTCAAATTGTTATGAGTCAGAAGTGAAATCTCTCCAGCCATCCAGTGATAAGTTCGGAAGTTCATGAGTCCACTCTCTTGATTCCCTTGAGAGGTCACTGGTCTACTTTCTTGATCCCCTCTGATGAGGATCTGTCATCCAGACAACCTACCCCAAATTACTATGCAATCAGGACCTATGGTTTACCCCATTTTTTAAATTTTCAAAAAAATGTGTTTAGAAAAACGTTGTATTCTTCATTTATATACATATGTATCTGAGAGGGGCTCATTTCCATCTTATATATCCATTTGATTTACCTATATATATATATATATATATATATATATATATATGTATGCGATGGATTTCAACCATGTGATGATGGAAAGTTTGACTGTGTGTGGTAAAGTGATGAAATATGGATCGATGTTTGACAAATAACCTGAACGGACTATTGTTGGTAGGAAAATTTGGTTTCTTTTTTATTAAAATTTCTTCTGTGAGGTCACTCCCATGACTTTGTTAAATTCAGTAAATGTAATATTTTATCCTTATCTGCTAATTCCACATTTATACGTGGTTCTTATAATTTATTTTGCTCTCAGATGTAGTACAATTATGGGTTTGCCCATGAAACTTTATAAAGACAAATAAGCAGGGAAAACATTATCATATCGAGTCAACCAGAAACAATTGATTAATAGCCTTGGCAAACACAATATGTATGGGGAGATTATCTCAGGATGAAAGGTTTAAATTTTTGTTACGAGTTTCACATGAGAGTATTGAAATTCCTAACAAAGGAGAATGTCTCTCAAATTCGGTTTTTAAATGTACTTGTGCATCTTCTATAATTTTTAATAAAGAAAAAAGGTTTAATTGGATTAGTACACTTGTGATAAGTATACTAACTATTTTCTTTTTTTTTTTGAATACCATCAACAACCTTAATACTTTGATATTTAATCAATGATAAAATATGTGAGCCGGCTCACATATAAATATGTGAGCCTGTTCACATATATGTGAGCCGGCTCACATATATGTGAGCAGGCTCACATACATGTGAACGAGTTATACAATACATATGTTAAGGTAGAGTGATTAAAGCATAATTAAATATTTTATATATTTGTGAAATATTTGTGAATTTATAAATATAAATGAATGTTAATATATTTCATTAAAACTAAACAAACTAAAAACTAAATAAATTAAATGCATATTTTTTTAAAAATTATCTACTAATTAGTTGTAGAAGGAGGACGTTCCATCCAACCATAAACTTTATGTTACACTTTATCTCTTGGCAACATAGACGACCCTAGAGTTGAAGCTATGAATTTACAAGGGTAAATTACCTATGGTTAGTTCTATGTCTCTTCACATAGCCCTATTACCAAAATTCGGAGATTAATTTCCTCTACAACAATCACAATCCATAGGCCCTGTTTCCATTCAGCTGTACAACCCAAGGAATGAGATTCCCTTCTCTATTAAACAAACCCTCAGACTTTCCCACTTCCCTTTAGGGCTCTAGAACAGGTTGGTCAGGAAGTCTCCCCACTAAGATTCCAGGGATTGTTAGTTGTTGTTCATTTTCCTCAATAATGACAATTTCCCTTACACACATTCATAATTCTCTCATAGTTTCATGGCAACAACTTTCTAGATTTTTATTATAAGAGTAGTTTCTAGATTTTTATTATAGGAGTAATATGGCAACTTAAGCTTAGAGAGAAAAAACCAAGGAAGAATGAATGCGAATAATCTCTTGCATGAACACAAATCCTGGAGAATATGTGCATGCAAAGGAAAGATCATTTCTTTAGAAGTATACATGTATCACTGTAATACCCTTGTTTCCCCCAGCTTGTAATTAATCATTAATTATGATCACCGTGCTATGGCATGTGAACAATGTAAATGTATTATTGTTTAGATTTCCGATAATTGACTGTGGGGGTGAAGCCTTGAAGTATTAGCCATGATATCACTAGAGGAAAGAGTGAGAAAGCTATAGAGAGAGTTCATTAGGTCAAATGACCTAAATTCTCTTTGCTGAAATGATAAACCTCATCATGATCCTAAAGAAAAATTAGTTAATGAGCAAAGGACCAGTGGTTGAACAATCAACTACCCCAATGGATGGAAGCATAGATGGTCTGGTTGAGGAGACAAAAAACTGCTAGCCCGAAGTGCCACAGAATGCAGTTTCTTGCAGGCCCAGATTGACCTAAGTTCCTTCTGACAAAAGGAACAAGACAGGGTCAGAACCTCCCTGGGGGAAAAGGAGAGGGTGTGCAAGAGAAGATGGGAAATACCATTTAGAAAGAGAGAGCGTGTGAGGCTTTCCAGCTGAGAAGAAGAAATAAATGATTAAATTGTTCTGGTAAAATGGAGAGAACATGAGAAAGGATCTCAGAGAGTTTGCAGAAAACATGACTTGAGCAGAAAGTCACGAGATTGATGTTGAGGGAGCATCTGATAAACCTCATAGAGGCCGTGATAGAGAAAGGATCTCTAATAAATTGCAAAAGTTCCCTAGTGATATCATGGCTTGGCACGGGTTGGACAGAGCACTAAGAATGAATGCTTCTAAACCTACGGTTGGGTGGAAAGACTAACACCCACAGTTAGTTGGTTAGTGATCGACTGTTATAGATAAGTATTCCATAGACTCTGTAGAATTGAATTTAAAATGTTTGATTGAATGTTTGTATTTTCTCTATACAGATACATCCTTGATATATAGGGATGATGGTATATTATTGTATCTTGTTTGGATGTTAGATAATTGTGACTCTGGTGTTCTAGCCGACTAGATATTTTGAGGTAGAGTTTGACCATTGTCCCCTGTCAATGGTTTTCTACTTACTTCTACATAGAAAAGGAAAGCTATCAGTAATGGGGTTCTAAATGAATTTGGGACATATGGCTTTGGCCTCTATACTGGTTAGATAATTCTTCAAAGGGATTGGTTAGGGATCAATTCCACAAGTAAAGAGTTGGGATAGACGCTACAAGACCGTTTGGGTCCGGTCGATCCCTCGAATTTTCTTTCCCTATTTGAGAAACTTGAGTTCTGTGAATGGAAGGCGCTTCCTTCAAACCAGTCGTCCAAGTAACCATGGGCTCATTCCCACGGCCTTAACCAAATTTTGACTAAGAATTAGGAGTGTAGCCTCTGGGACTTGACAGAATTCCATAGGACCAGGACCTTGGAACCCTTCGCCACACTAAAAAAGGAGCTAAGTTGTTTGGGACTTCGGGAGTCCGGAGCTCCGGGGTGAATGAACATTGCAACGTCTAATCGTGTCGAAGGAAACCTGTCAGACTGGTAACTTGACGGTTGACCGACAGTTGGCGGTCATTTACTCGTTATCGTAGGATTCATCCCCTTGTTAAACCTTGATCCACTTCTCGGACGCGAAGTAATGCAAGTCGTAAATTTGAGGGTATTCGGGACCTCCCCTGACCATTGGATCCAAGCCATGGTCAGTCCGGTGTTGATCACTTCGGGAGAACAGAGGTGTTATAACACCAAAACCCCCAATTCAATGGTGGATTTATCTCCACAATAACTATAGGAATTCTAGGGAACTTCGAGACTTCAGGACTCCGGGAATGTTTCATACATGGACATGAAGGATGAAGGGTTGAAGGCCCGGTGATCGCGAAGATGCGAGGAACATTCCCTATAACCACCCCTCCAGTGGCCATGCCATCGCTAAAGGACGAAAACCTTGGTTGAGTCTGTTCCAGGTGGGATGGTACAAATGAGGTGAACCCATGTGGGTGCCATATGGCCCTTGACCAATGATGTCTGAATAACTTTAGAAGGGCACAATTGTCAATCTAGAGCTCGTATTTGATCCTGGTAAGAGTCATTGGAAAGCTCTTGAGGAGCAAAAGATGACTAAGATCTCGGGAAGAGGATTCGAGATGATTGAGAAAAGTGAAATTATTATGCTCCGTCCCTTAAAATGGTACTTAGGGGTTGGGTGTGTTACAAAGTGGTATCGGAGTGGGAAACAACACTTGGCATGCTTGGGCTCACGAAAGAGTCAAGTGATTATATTTTTCTTTCTTAGAAAACTTTAAGGGAGAAGGCACCTTGCCCTACCCTATCTAGCAGAGCATGATTCAAACACATGCTTGTATTGGGGAGAGAACAATCATAAGACTAGTTTACTAAGGGTAAGATGAGCCTGTTGAGAGTATTACCGCCATATGGAAATTATCTGCATAAGTTCCTTGAGAAGAAGGATGCAGATTAAAATTCAGTTGGGATTTTACACAATGAGGTTGAATCATGTTATACCGTGGTAGAAAAAAATCCTATCATTTCTTTTGGAGAAATGATAGCCAATCCTACAAAAGTGGGATTATGCCGAGGGGCATTAATAATAAAACTTGGATACAAATGGCATAAACTTTTTTTAAGGAGTACTTGTGATCTAGGTAGATATCGGTGGCCACCCACCTTTTCCAACTGGCTCAAAACAGTTTTCTGGCAATTTTGGCAATTTACTATTTTTAGCAGGTTTTAACTTCTAGGGCCATTTTGAGGGCCTAAATGAAGGTTTTTTGAGATCGAGGTTCTCAATTATAGATGAAGGCATAATTGATCCCCAAAAATGAATCTCCTTGACGATACCTGTCCAACGAGCTATCACACGCCTAAAACGAAGATCGTATGCAAAAGTTACGACCCCGGGAAGTTGATGTACTAACTTACCCAAATGGGGCCCACATGACTTTTGGCGCTTCATCTCCTAGGGTTAGTGTTGCACCTTCTTCATCACCTTGGTGAGAAAATAAGAGGTGCTTGCATGCCCAGTTGGGTCTTGCTGAGCATGACAACTGTAGAGGAAAGAGTTAGTGAAAGAAAAACAAAACTATAAACAAGAATTAAACTAATACAAACTAAAATCATATGCATAGGGACATAGAGATAACAAACACAAAAAGACCCATGTCACCGATGTTTTTAGGCTGATCTATTGATGAAGTCAAATCACCAAGAAGAAAGGGGACTATGAGTCCCTTCTTCCTCCAAGGGAAGGCTCTTGGACCCTCACAAGCTTGCTCTCCTTACAACAAGAAAAATGAAAATGGTGGTGAAATAACTCCTTGCAAATCCACTCAATGGAGAGGTGAATTGCTCAATGAAATGGTGCCAAAGTTCTCTTGTCAAGGATTGAGTCCTTAAAACAATATAGGCAGCATAACATTACTTGAAATTCCTTGAGAAAATGAGGTGCATTCATGGCTTTTTATAGCATTGCTTTGGGATTTTGTTTAACTTCTTTGTAGTGTGAAGAGAGGTCATTTAGGGCATTATTAGGTCTTTGACCAGCCCACTATTTGGATTCAGCTCAGATTTGAGGGTCAAATCGGCTTGGGAGCTGATCCATAAGTGGTTGGGAGGCCGACCATTTCAATAAATGCATCGTTTAGAAGGTGCGCGGATTTTTGAGCTATCAGTCGTGCATCGTGCACCTATGCGTGCTATTCACGTTCCTGTTACGCGCATGCGCGCGCACGCCCAATGTCTGCAAGGCTCCCTTCAATTTTTTACTACTTTGTATATTTATTTTTTTTGCCCTTTTTGAATCCTGTGAGATTAATTCAAGTCCATGAATGACTTCATCACTGCTTGATGATGCCGAGTTCTTGTAACCACGTGTTGACGAAATTTCAGTGATAACAGATGCCCCCTGATGGATGAGGTTAGGAGCATACGTATAGCCGAAATCCATCAATGTTTCTTCTACTGAGAATGTTGTTGTAAGATAGAGTAATAGTGGGATCGTTCAGAGCAATCCTTTGGAGGAGAAAGGAACCGTTAGGACCCACCTTTCCATTAGATGCGTAAAATATACAATTGTGTACAAACGAGGCGGGCATGCCCCATGCTCGTGTTATGTAACTCTGAAAAAATATAACTGAAGTGTTGGTGTAGACAACTGCAGCGCCCTCAGGGGCGGTGATGATAAAGGCAGAAGACAATTCTGCAAAGGAACATACTCTGAATAATAGACAATGATCGCGGTACTAAGTGTCAGCGATGATGCGGGCATAATGGCCCTACCAAGTTCAGAGGTCTTCGGCAAATGATAGAAATAACTGCAATAGTCACAAAGTAAGACCCACCATAACATGAGAAAGTGTTGGCTTCGAATGTTATGGGGGCCAACGAAAACAGGGAGCAATGGTGTTTCTCCCTGTGTCGTCCGAGACCTCTCATTGAATGGAGAATGAGAATCAAGATACTTTGGCCCTTCCGAAAAATTGTGTTGATGTCGACAAAAGGGGGACGTGACTCCCATAAGCAAAGGGCTTCATGGAATCTACTGAGGTGAGGAAGTGGCAGAGGTACATGGACGAATTCAAGAAGTAGGAAGACTCAAGACTGCCCTTGGTTGGAGGATGTATGAGATAAAGAGTGGTCGCTACCATGTAACAAGGTCGAGTGTCAGGGGGACGACAAGACCGATGATAAGTTGTGCTAGAGGCGGAACAAAGTGAACAACTACAGAGGGTAGAGGTAAGTGACCTGTGGGGTACTCTGAATATGTGGACGATGCCGACCAGGGTAGATGATGAGTGATGCTCCAACCAAGGGTGACATGGGTTGCGTTTGGCCAAAAGGAGGGAAGCAGGTCGCCAACGGTGACGACAAAAAATGATAATGAAATGACTAAAAATAAAGGTGTTTGTACAATAAATAACAAATAATTTTGGGGGAAAAATGTACAAATACAAAAACGGGTGCCCCAGTGTGAAATGAGTACCCCAGGTAGGGCAGAATTTTCATGGAAAACTGATGAAGGGTGGGGGCCCCATTAGTGAGTTTCTGTATGAGGTAGGTGAAATGAAGATAGGTTCGCAGATGGGCAAACTGATGGTGGATGAAATGAAGGGTTCATTATACTGCGGAGGTGCAGGTAAAAAATAGAACCGTAAAGAGATAATCTAGGAGTCCATATGGGAAAGCTAGCAAAATGAGGAGAAGAAGTATGTGGTTGATTCACAACGTGATGAAAGACTATGGGGACTCCCATCCCGAAAGGGTAATGAAGAACAACATGAGTGTCAAAAAAGTGGCAAAGGGAGCTATGAATGGGACAACTCATGTGGGTTAGAATGCTACCGGGTAACAATACTGATGATGCAAATGGAGGCGTGGGTACTGCAGCGCCGAGAATGGAGATCCTAGAGGTAAACATCAGAGGGTGTGACTGGAAATGAAAGTGTGATACAGCGGGAAAGACTACATGCTAGTGCTAAGTATATACCTAAAGGAGTGATGCTGAGGGATGAGGAGCAAGTACCTGCACATATGAGAAACAAATACCCAAAGTGAACAATATCTGAAGAGAATCAAAGATATGAGCATGTATTTGATAAATGTGACAATGCGCGTGCGTACTTGACCATGATATGAAAAAAAAAGGCACCCCGGGGGCTCGGGATGAAAAGTGACCTAGGGACAGTTGTGATGTAGGTGACGGGATGCTGATCTCGTGGCTGAAGACGGTTTGAAAATTGGACACCTTGGGCTCCCGGAATGGTGAGGGGAAGTTTGACAAAAGGCCTATATATTGAAGTACTGAGGGGTACCCATGGTGGTTGGGTGGAGAGTGTTCGTAGGGAAATGAACAGGAGAGTTGGGAGGGTTGCGGGGTAAATCCTCAGAGATGTCATCTAAGAACCATGGAGGCGTTGGGAGTGCCTCGGGCTCAGAATAAATGACATGAAGATCCTCGAGTGACGAGGTAATGTCAATGATCGCTTCGGCGGGTTGATGAAGTAGGGCCAATTGATGCTGCCTATAGTCAAGGATCATAGGACACTGGCATGTAAAATGAGTTAATGAATCACAGAGAGCGCAAGGGCATCTCATGCGTTCATTAACTGAAGTGGTGACATAGCGGATGTCAGTGATATTTGAAGAGGGCGTAGCAGGGCGTGGGTTGTTTTGGAAGTTCTGGCGTACAGCCGCTAATGTCTGCCGAAAGCGTGGCAGTGTTGGGCAATGATGGGTGTAATGGCCATACTCTGAATAGATAGCACAAGCGTATTTGGTCCTCAACCCTTTACTACTGGAGGGGGGGTGACAGTGGTGGGACTAGCAGTAGTGGCAGGTGTTGTGGGAGGTGGATTGAGGGGAATCAAATTCCGTAATTCAGGTAGTGATGGACAATTGTTGGTTTGGTGGCCCTCTTTCTAACATAGTGCGCAAGGTGGTGGGATGCGTGGAGGAAGTGGAGTGGTGGGCTCTTTCTTCTTTCTCCTGCCCCCAGCTGTAGCAGGGGGGTTAGTGAGTATGGGGGTAGTGGGGGTAAGGACGGGAATTGTCATGGGGAGGCCTTCCTGTGGGGGAAGGGATGGTCGAGGAACCATCTCAGGTGGGTGTAAATACTAGACTGGGATGGCTAACACCATATTGGGTAGTGTGAGCGTTGCGGCTACCTGAAAAGCTTCGATACCTGGTGGAGGGTAAAAGAAGGGAATTTGAGTGAGGGGTTGGGGAACTGTCTCCCAGACAGGACTATGCCCCTGAGAGGATGTGGATTCATGGACATTTGGGGTCGACGACTGCGTAGGACGCTCTGGTGGGAGTGGTTTTGCGACTATTGGGACGACAGGAATGGCTGAAGCCTCCTAAGGAGGACAAGCATCCTCTATGTTAGATGAGATGATGCATATTTGATTAGCAGGATGAAGGAGTGGTGGTGCTCCATGGTACGTCCCTAACAAGGATGGATCTTTAAAAATTCCAGGACCCATCTCGACGAGTGGATATGCGTCTTGGTTTGTGTGGATGAGAGGAAGAATGTTATCAAGATTGGCAGATGGATTAGGCTCATAATGTGAGACTTGGTCGATGGTCACGATCTTCCTGTTGTGGAGGAACATCATTGTCCAAAAGATCGAGGATGCCACTGCCTTCATAGCATACATGTAGCTACAACTGAACAAGATATTGTAATCGAGCGGAGCATCGATAACTTTGATGTCAATAAGAATAGTTTTTCCCCCGAGTTCAATGGGGACATTTTGGCAGAGCCCTTCAGGAGATGATGGTCGTCCGTCATAAGCTCGTAATGTGATGGCAGAGGGAATGAGTTCTGGGGAACCAAGTTTCTTCCATATGGTTTTGGACATGATGCATGTAGATGCACCTTCATCGATGATACACCGATGAACGGTGATGTTCCGTATTTTCACTGGTATTTGAAAAGCGATCAGGGCGGGAAGATGAGGTTCGCCGCTATCAAGATCAAAGGTGATGAGTCGAGTATATGCAAGGTCGACTGCCCCCAAGGCGGAAAGTAGCGATTTCCGCTGAGTAGGACAAGTCTGGAGGACTTCCAAGACTGAAATGGAAGCCGGGGATTCTGCTAAGTCGTCTACCAAACTATAGTTATGAGCTTCCCTAGCCTGTGGGTTGTGGACATTCCTGCGCAAGGGGATGCGAGGGATGCATAGTGGTGGTTCGACAGAAGGGCGAGGGATCACTAACGGGGGTCCTGTCGGTGTAGGGTTTGTCTCTGGAGAGATAGGAGTAGACTCAGCTGGTGTATGATACTATCTATTACGTGTTTGCAGAAGGATTTCTTCCTCACTAGTGAGGAGAATTGTACAGTCTGTTGGGTTGTTAGGGTTGGGGTATTGTCCCCCTTGAGGTGGGGGATGCTGTGTGTCCTGTTGGGTGTTTATCACACCTTGATGTGGAATAGGATTTTTCAGCACGGCGAGAGGGGGTTGTTGCACGTATTGTTGTGGTGCCTGTCGAGGGGCAGTTTGTGCAAAAGAATGGGGAAGACTACATGTGTCTTTCAATTGTTTGAAATCAACGATCTAGGGGCAATGGTGAGTGTAATGACCAAACTCACCACAAAGAGCACAAGGGAAGATGGTTTTAACATTATTTCGCCCTTGGCATTTGTTATTATTTCCCCCTTGGGGGTTTTGGTTCCCTTGGTTCTAGTTTCCCCCAGTGGGTTAGTGTTGTGGGGGTTGATTCCCGCCTTGACCTGGGTTATTGTTATTCCTGTTCCGTCCTTTCTTCTTGGAATTGTTCGATGGATGGGTTGGGTTAGCTGTATTCAACTGTTCAAAATTTTGGTATTGTTGAGCAGTAGAGGGTTGAACAAAATTTACCCCCGCATGAGGATGTGGGGGAGCCATGGGTTGTGGAGGACCAAGAAACAGGAAGTATGGATTTTGTGGTGGTACTAATCCATAAGGTACATAGGAAGGCATAGTGCTTTCACTAGTACTATAAGTTGATGTTGAGGGAGTACCACTATTTGTGGGAATAGGTGGATGTATGGGAGGTGTTGGCGGTGGTCCACTGATGGGTGGAGGTATAACAACAGGGTAAGGATGTTGATAAGGAGGTGGGGGGTAGTAAGGAGTGCCCCCATATGCTGGTGGGTATTGAGGTGTTCCATACATCGGTGGTGGTTGGGGTTGTGGACCATGGTGTGTGGTGGCACCTATTAGTCTGTCTGCTGAGTGAGACATCCTAGGTTTGTCTTGGCCAAATGGCACAGGTTTTGGAAGATCAGGAAGTACCGTATATAAGTACCCTGACTGTGCATAGATGAGGTCGTACTGTTGGGATTTGTTGATGGCTTCCTCTTCTGATTGAGGGAAGGTAGAAGCTACATCCTTACCAAGGAGAGAGACAAGTGATCTAAGAAACCAGTTGAGACATTGTTGCTTGGTGATTTCTGCTTTACACAAACTACGTTGCCTACGCCACTCATGAATGTGGTCAACGATGTGTGTGGATGAGGTTTGTTTGAAGTTAGACAGTAGTTCTAGACCATTGTCATGGCAGATGGGTAATTGGAAGAAGGTCAAGAATGCTTTGGCCAATGACCCAAAGGTTGCATGGGACCCTGATTTTTCTTCGACATACCATTTAGTCGATGGGCCAGTGAGTGTGCGTTGAAATAATCGCAGTCTGATGGAATCATCTATAATGCTATTGGAAGAACACCATAGATGAAAGGTCATGACGTGGTTGGCAGGGTCATCCCCTGCCTTCCCTTCAAACTTTGGTATGTCTGAAGAAAGTTTTGTTGGCATTGCAGGCCATATGGCATCATGCAATATAGGATCATTGGTGAGTTTGGTGAGATCCAGTATGTTGAGAGAGGCCAAATATGGCATCTGTAGTGGGGGGGGAGGGTTAGCTCCGGCCATAGTGTGTTGTGAACTTGACCCTTGATGGGGACTAGGTGGGTTGGTGCTCCCTCCTTGAGAGGAAGTGGGTCCCCCGCTTCCGTGCAAAGGACAACGAGTGAACGAATGACTTTGGGAAGTTGACCCAAGTAATGTAGAACCAAGCAAAGCTGATCCTAAGATAGTGGCACTCACAGGAGTGTGTGAAGGAGGTGCCAATGAGCGGGCATGACCAGATACTCCCCCTAAGATAGGAGGGAGGTTGAGCAAGCGTCGTGAACGATGGGGGTTCTGTGGTTCCCCTATGATGTCAGACTAACTGGGTGAATGTGTGCAAAAAAAGTGATGAGAGTAATATAGAAACAAGAGTCTTTGCTGTGACTATTTACACAATATATATATCCAAATCAAACTGTAATCAGATGTGCATCATACATAAAATGTGAAAGAAGCATATATATGTGGGTAAGAGGGTTTTGTTTGCGTGGGGGAATCAAAAAGAAAGAAAATGCTTGTGTCCTAGAAGACGTAACGTCCTTCCTCTCAAATAGCACTGGACTTTCCAATAGTCCTCAATAGTGGGGTCTGAAGTCACCGGAAGAGAAGCTAGTGAAGGATGAAATAATTGGTTATAATGAGGGGTAGAGGGGGCATATCCCGAAAGAGCTGGCAATATTTCCCAATAGCCACACAAAATCCAATCAATGTGCAATTGCAGCCCACAATTGCCACCTGGGTAGATGTCCTAAAGTTGGTCACTAGGTACCTCGGTCAAAGTGTGGCATTTAGATTTTCGGCCTAAGAAATAGGTCACAGGCTGGATCCCGTCCAAGAGGTGGGTGCCTCAAGGGGGAACGCACAGAACAACCGGACCTCGGCCTTCAACCCTTCACAGGTATCTCCTTGCCTTATGGTGATTGGAACACTTGACTTGGAGGATTTTCAGTTTCCTATTTGACAACCTCTATGTTTTGACAATGTGAGAATCAGATAACGGGAAGTTATTTGGATGCCTATCCCCGAAATCCTACCTAGACTAAAAAAATTTCTTTTGTCACCTCCTGTGGAGGAAAACTTAGTGAGTTTTTGGAAAGATTTTAGATGTAGTTGTTTTGTGAGGCTGGGGGTGAAAACCAACCTCGTTTGATTAAAAATGGGAGTGGATAGTCCTGTCAAGAAAAGATGGGGTATTTTCAGAATCCCTTTGGAGGAAACTTACTTAGACCTCCACGTTTCAAGAAGAAGATATGTGAGTGATGAGTGAATTTTGTGTGTGAGTGAAAGTGTGCCAATTTTTAGTGAATTATATGTCACCTTGCTGCATGTGGACTTCGCTTGGTCCTTACAAGAGTTTGATTACCTAATTAACTATGTGTCTTTGGTACAACCTCGCGTAATTCAAAATCCCTAGGAAGATAGCATGTGGACATGTGGGTCCATTACTATCCTTTAACTCCCTATTGTGATGTAATCTAGAAAAGCTTGAAACTATCCTAGATTGAACATGTAGGCATGTATGGGCCCGTTACAAACCTTTAAACTTCCCTAGTGTTTTGATCTAAGAAAGAAAAAATTCAAACACTATCCTATCTTTGTGACATGTGGGCATGTATGGGCCCATTACAATATTAAGATGTGTTTCAAAAAGAAAACTAAGAGGGGTCCCAAGAAGGGTCGTTGTCCTCTCCTAAGGGTTTTAAACTTTGTTTAAGGGAGGTGAAATTGGTTCACAATCTTTTTCTGATTCTCAAGGTCGCTTGAATGCGTGAGAGAAGAGCATACTAAGTGAGTGTAATTCAACCTCTAGTCCCAACGTAAGTTTAGATGTGATTAAAATTGATGTTCACTTTAGATTGTAAGTCAAAGCAAGCCATCCATGTGGCAAAAAGCAAAATAAGAGAAATTGATTTTTATCCTCCTAAGTTCCTATGTGTGCTTGACTAACCCCTTTATATGATGAGCGGACTAAGTGTAGTGCAGTGTTTAGAGCATGCTTAACATCATTTTTTAAAAGTCAAATGGCCTTCCCCACATCCCAACAACTTACAATGTGAAATTTTGCTTAAATGCGCAGCCCCTAGTGCAGACAGAGGCACACAGAGCGCAGGCGCGCGAACAGAGATAGGTCCGAAAGCGCATGCGCATAGAGAATGGTTGTTAGTTAAGTGCATGCACACATGATGCATGTATGTGGGGTGGAATACCCGCGCACCTGTGACAAATGACCAAGAAAGAAAAATCCAGATGGATTTCTCTCAATTCTCCTTTGAATTGAATGGTTGACAGGTCGGCCTAGGTCGGTTTGTGCACCTGCAAGTTAATCAAACTAAAAGAAGAGCAAAATAAACCCAAATGAGGTAGGAATTTGATACCTTCCCCAATGGAGTCGTCAATCTGTTGCACCTTCTTCGTCACCTTGGTGAGCAAATAAGAGGTGCTTGCATGCCCAGTTGGGTCTTGCTGAGCATGACAACTGTAGAGGAAAGAGTTAGAGAAAGAAAAACAAAACTATAAACAAGAATTAAACTAATACAAACTAAAATCATATGCATAGGGACATAGAGATAACAAACATAAAAAGACCCATGTCACCAATGTTTTTAGGCTGATCCATTGATGAAATCAAAGCACCAAGAAGAAAGGGGACTATGAGTCCCTTCTTCCTCCAAGGGAAGGCTCTTGGACCCTCACAAGCTTTCTCTCCTTACAACAAGAAAAATGAAAATGGTGGTGAAAAAACTCCTTGCAAATCCACTCAATGGAGAGGTGGATTGCTCAATGAAATGGTGCCAAAGTGCTCTTGTCAAGGATTGAGTCCTTAAAACAATATAGGCAGCATAACATTACTTAAAATTCCTTGAGAAAATGAGGTGCATTCATGGATTTTTATAGCATTGCTTTGGGCTTTTGTTTAACTGCTTTGTAGTGTGAAGAGAGGCCATTTAGGGCATTATTAGGTCTTTGATCAGCCCACCATTTGGATTCAGCTCAGATTTGAGGGTCAAATCGGCTTGGGAGCTAATCCATAAGTGGTTGGGAGGCCGACCATTTCAATAAATGCGTCGTTTAGCAGGTTTGTGGCTTTTTGAGCTATCAGTCACGCATCGTGCGCCTGTGCGCGCTATTCATGTTCCTGTTACACGCATGCGCGCGTGCGCCCAATGTCTACAAGGCGCCCTTCAATTTTTTACTACTTTGTATAGGTTTTTTTTTTTTGCCCTTTTTGAATGCTGTGAGATTAATTCAAGTCCATGAATGACTTCATCACTGTTTGACGATGCTAAGTTCTTGTAACCATGTGCTGACGAAATTTCAGTGATAACAGTTAGGTTTTTGGATGTCTATGACTTTTGGCATTCTTGTCTATTGTAAAAAGGCCTCTAGAGCCTCATTGTAATCATCTTCTCACGGATGTGAGTAGCAGCCACATCTCTTCTCAGAGATAAGCTACCAACGCCCTAGCTAGTTTATTTCCATTGTCTGTAAGCATATTTCAGTCATTTGTTATTAATGAAATGAAGTCTTATTTCCGCTGCATCTCTGTGTTTATGTGTATTCTGTATTTCATTGTGTTCCTACATAAATCCAGATCAATGGTATCAGATCCTTCTGCTCATTCTCGATCCTTCTTTGCATGTCCCCAATGAGATCGGGGTATAAGGAGTTGGGGCTCGATCTGGTTGAACCTTTGCAAGATCAGCCTCGCAAACCCCGACAACCGCCCATGGGGGAAGAAAAGAAAGATGAGGGAGCAGGAGATCCTATCAAAATGTTGCTCGAGGAGGCCCTCGAGAAATAAAGGAACGCGATGATGGACAACTTTTCCCAGTTTCTTCAACGGATTCCGACTGGCAGTGCATCGACATCCAGAAGCCACTCTGCAGGTGCCACTCCTTTTAAGGTACAAGTAAACTTTGACATTCCCATATTTGACGGCCAAATAGATGCAGATGTCGTAGATAGATGGTTGAATCTGTTAGAAGGATATTTCTCGGTTCATGACTTTTCTGATCGAGAAAAGATTATTTTCGCACTCCTTAAAGCTGCCCCCCATGTCAAGGACTGGTGGGAAACCTACTCGGAGAAAGAGGGCAAGGGAGAACCCTCTTTGTTCTCGGCCGCACCTACTTGGAATTCTTTCTGAGACACCATCAAGGAACAATATTATCCTGTGGGGAGCTATGAGGACACGTACATACAATGGACTATGTTGCGGCAACAAAGGGACCAAGATGTGCATGAGATGACGAATTTGTTTCATACCCTATGCACAAAGTTGGGTATCAAAGATTCAAAGAAACATTTGGTGTTAAAGTACTGTAGTTTTCTGCACAGATACATTCAGGAGGAAATGGAGTTCCTCGACATCTCCTCACTTGGTGTGGCATACCGATATGCTGCCAAGATTGAGCAGAAGTTTAAACAGAAGAAGCGAGACTTTGGGTCTGCAAATCAGAAGCACGGGAAAGGTACTCACAAACCGCAAAACAAAGGACCAAGCCAAGGCGGGGTAGCCCAGGACAACCCGCAAAATCCACAAGCAAAGAACAACACCACGAAGCCAAAAAAGGACATGGGGAAGTGGTGTGAGTTCCATAAGAGCTCCACCCACAACACAAGTGAGTGTCGGGCCAAGCGGTCACTGGTAGTCGAGTTGAAGGCTTCTGAATCGAATGCATGCTCTGACTCTGAATCAGAACCTAACAAAGGGAATGACAGGGGGAAGAAGATTATCAATGCGGAGCCCAACGCCACCGTTGCCACCACGAAGATCTAGAAGGAGGAACCAGAAGATCCAGAGGAGGCATAGCATCTCTTCCATTCCAAGATGTGGGTAAAGGGTTCCCCGTTGCAGTTCATTGTTGACAGCGGGAGCCAGAAGAATCTCATCTCGGTAGAGGTCATGAAGCGGTTGGGCGTGCTGAACACAGCACACCCACAACCATACACCATCAGGTGGCTGCACCAAGGACGGGACCTCCACGTCAGTCGACAATGTCGCCTTCCCTACATCATCAAGCCCTTCACAGATGAGGTATTATGTGACATTGCTCCTCTTGATGTTTCTGATGTATTATTAGGCCAACTGTACTTGTGGAAGCGCCATGCTATGTATGAGTCTAGGCCTCGTGCTGTTATTATCACTTTGGGCAATAAGCTGTACAGGATACCAGAGATAGCACCGCCTACCACCATCTCTTTGGTTACTGCAAAACAATGCAGTAAGCTCATTTCCCAAACCAAGAAATTGTTTTTCCTGATGATCCGCCCTCAGGGAAAGCGGAAGACTGTGGCCATGACCTCCAGACAAGGCCCCACTGCACGAAAACAACAGATGGATAAGGTCGTGGAGGAGTACGAGGACATCTTCACCTCCCCCGCAGGGGTGCCTCTACACTTCCAGGTCAAGAACCCCATCGATCTGACCCCAGGTGCACCACTACCCAATGGACCCATCTACCGGCGCTCTGTCCTGGAGAATGATGAAATCAAGAGGCAGATTCAGGAGCTGTTGCAGAAAGGTCACATCCGACCGAGTTCATTGCCCTGTGGGAGCCCGATCGTATTGGTGCAGAAGAAGGATGGGACTTGGAGACTCTGCATTGACTATCGGGCACTGAACAAGATCATTGTTCAGAATAGGTACCTGATCCCATGGATTGATGACCTTCTGGACCAACTCAAGGGGAAAAATATTTCAGCAAGATCGACTTGAAGTCTGGGTATCACCAAGTACCAATCGAACCTTTTGATATGTGGAAGACTGCATTCAAATCCAAGGAGGGCCTTTTCGAATGGTTGGTCATGCCTTTCGGGTTGACAAATTCCCTTGCAACCTTCATGAGGCTAATGGATGACATCCTACAGCCATTCACCAACTCATTTGTAGTGGTGTACTTGGATGACATTCTGATCTTCAGCCAGACTTGGGAAGATCACCTCCACCATATCCGACAGGTCCTCCAAACACTGCGGCAACACAAGTTGTGTGCCAATTTGGAGAAATG